>CANYBF010046985.1:0-15681 GCA_948192965.1 Dalechampia spathulata
TGCTTTTATTGCTTTCATATCTGCTATATGTCTCTTGCTTCTCTATGCCATGAAATCGGACCTAAGTGAACTTCAACCTAACTGCGTGTGTTGTGTCTTTTGTTAAAACCGGATAAAGTGAATATGATAATACGGAATATGAATAAAATTGAAATGTCGAACCCAATCTCTAAAGAAATTCGGGCTGCTTTCCCTCAGCAGGAAGGCTCGGGTTTACCTTTTCCCAACTTGTTTTAGTTTCTCAATTGAGTTGACTAGATAAGTCGGGTGGCGACTCCACAATATTTCCTCGACGTGATCTATCTAGGTCCTGTAGTATCTCAGGGATCTATACTTTCGAGAGCAAGCACCAAGGCATTTCACGCCGAACAGCGTGCAGCGCTCCCACGTCCGGGATGTGCTACTCTCACACATATCCATACATTTGGGCTCATGCTACCTGAGGATTTCCCAAAGTAGAAGAAATGTTAATACATGTCTTAGATTTATGTAAAATGAAGACCTTATTGTAATTATATAGGTTTCTATTTTGTTATTTCCTCGAGTTACATTATTTTTACATCTCCCATGTATCCCCCTATCTCCCTATCCCTTTCATCGGTCATTACTTTAGTTCTATTTTGTATGGATGGTTTTATTTTGTTATTATATTTGCTATAATATATATCATGTCACATGCCATCTCACACACAACTATCCTATATCATATACCATTATGTCAGCTATGCCATGTCATATGTCATTATGTCATGTCATTATGCCATGCCATGTCATATGTCATTATATCATGTCATTATGCCATGCCATGTCATATTTCACGTCATATGTCATATTGAATGCCACATCACATACACATGCATATGCTATGTCATTATATTATGTCATCACTTCACATGTCATATATATGCTATGCCATACTTTTATCATATAGCTTTATATGTCATTCTACTTTGCTATGTTATATTATGTTATGCTTATCGCTATGACATACCGCATTGTGTGCTTACATTATATTATTACTTGCTTGCTTACCTAGGGTAATTAATCCCAACTATAATGGTAAAATTAATCTTGAAAACTCATAAAAATATATTTTCACCACCTGGACCCATCTCTGAAGGGTTTAACTTAGCACTTATACTATGGGTCAATTGAACTAAATCTGGAACTATCCAATGATAACTCCTTGTGACTCTTTCAAGTTTGTATCATTCCTTAAGGCAACCCCTTGAGAAGATCACACTTGCACTTTAAGTAGATCCCCAGTTCATGAGTTTGAAAAGCCTCACTCTAGGTCACAACGAAAGCCCCACCCGTAGTGGCAACTCCACTAGGAATACACAATGAAAGAGTGGTGGCATCTAAGAGTTTCCATATCAATTTTCCCATCATATTTGGATTAATTATATGCATCGCATACACCATTTGCATCTACACACACCACCATTGTTCCAAGTCAAAATGGTGATTGTGAGTAAGTAAGTACCTTAGACTTCATTTGACTTCTCAAGAAAGCGAATCTAGCTTCACCACTCAATGCCTTATACTATTGATTGTCAATGATTCCTATAATGGATAGATACTAGGTATAGTCCTATATATCAATGATTCCAGTAAGTTGGATAGGTTATGGATAATATGGTGAGGGACTTTAGCCTGTTCTTACTAGACTAAAGCCCATGTAGCTAACCATAATAATATTCCAAAACTAGGACCCTTTGATTGCATGCTATATGGATCAATACCTTAATATATTAGTGGATTTACCCAAATTCAACATATGTAAACACATATGCATACACATGCATCCATGATAGTTTTCTATCATATGCAAAAGCATGTCAGAACCATAGCTTACCAAAAATCTTGCTACACCATATGAGATCATTGTTACTACACTTGATAACATATCACTTGCTGCTGTCCAGCAGCTCATCAACCAATCAATGACCAAGCTTCTATCCATTGACTTCAAAGCTCTCCTCTAACAATATATTCGAGAGGCTCTTAATCCCAGGGAGTTTAGCACTCCACCAGCCCTTATCAAGGAGAAAGGGAAGATGGTCAATCTATATGATGTTGAGACGGATGATGATATCTCACTCTACATGAATGACATTCATAAATTTGAAACTTCTACACTAGAATATAAGATTGAACAGCTATAATCCATGATGAAGAATAAGGGCATGGGCTCTAACTTGGCCTTTGATGCATTCTCTGTATAGAAATCAGAGGACTACTTGCTAAGTTCAAATTACTTCATGTTCCCAAGTACAATGGAGTTGGGGACCCAAAGAACCACCTCAAGACATATACTATGATGATGAGCATGATTAACCTATCAAATGATCAGATTATATGACTCTTCTTCATCTCAATTGAGCAACTAGCACTTGCCTGGTATCATAATCTCAACAAGGCAATCACAGTTGAGTAGAAACCTCTTTGCACTGCTTTTTGCAAGTAGTATGGATTCAAATCCAACTTTTATATCACACTAATGGACTTGGAGATGGTGAAATAGAAGACTAATGAGTCCTTCATAGATTATTTCAATTGTTGAATGGACAAAGTTGCACTAGTTAAATAAAAGCTAGCAGAGTCTGACATTATCAACAAGCTCATCATGGGGTCATTACCATCTACTTAGTTGGCCAAAGGATTGAGCAAATTGAGGGGTTGAAGAAGAAGGAGCCTTCCTTCATCAAACTCTATACTTTGAAACACTACCCAAACCTAGAGATACTCAAATCTTGGAATGCTACTTTACAAGGTTTTCAAGCATCTCTAAAAAGCCAAGCTCATCAAACCCTTAAAACCAAATTTCCAAACATCATCTTCAGTCGTAGTACATACCAAAACCTACTACCACTACCATTAACACCATGGCCACAATACCGATGATTGTTGTTCTTATAGGCATGTCATCCAAGACCTCATCGATCTAGGTGAACTTAAGGATCCTGAAAAATATAAGCCTTCCACTAATACCAACCCTTTACTAAATTACCACAAGACCAAAAGGACCTACATAATCCGATCAGCGCTCCCTGAATCATTGATCCTTAGCTCTTTCTTTTTTCTTGACAGTAAGAAGATTGCTCAACAGTATGATTAGGCCCTCAAGTTGCTTAATTTGAATGACACGGTTGATCAAAAATTTACCATCTTTGATAATGTTTGTGACTTATCAGCCCTGACAACACTAGGAAAGGTTATTGCTACCTCCACCATCAGCCTTGATGGTGACTTCAAGATCCTTGCTGATATCACTAACCTCACCACTAGTTGCCTTAAACTGGAACCTACCTGAGTCACTGCACTGGAGACTAAGTTGCAAAGCTTGGATATGGGAGATCTGCTACTTTTTAAGGTCTACAAAGACATCATTACTTTATTAGATAGTACCTTTGATGAGCTTTTATACAAGGATGGTGGCATCCTAATTTTTGTATTATTCAATGATGATGTAATCCCTTCCAAATATAATACAATAAAGAATAATTTTGCTTATGTTTGTGATGTGTATTCTAATGGCATTGTGCATGAACATGAGTATTACATGAGCATCTTTGATATTAATGCATCATGCATAGAAAATGTTAATATTAGCATAGATGACAAGGCTTCTATACTCCAAATTGCATCAGACTTGACCATTGAAGAGAGAGCAAAAATAGTTAGATTACTAAAAAATCATTTGAAAGCCTTTGCTCTAGGATATGAAGAAATTTCGGTATCAACAGAACCATTATAAAGTATATAATTCTAATCAAGTCTTGGTTCAAGCTAGTTAAGCAAAAGCTACATCATCCCCAACCGACATGGGCTCAAAAGGTTAAGGAGGATGTCTAGAAGCAATTGGATGTCCAATTCTTCAAGGTGGTTAACTAGCCCAAATGGTTAGCCAATATAGTTCCAGTTCCCATGAAAGACTATAAGGTTAGGGTCTGTGTAGACTATAAGGACTTAAACAAGTCATGCCCAAAGGATGACTTTCCTTTTCCCCTCATTGACGTGTTAGTCAATAGTGCAGCTAGTAGTGCGAGGTATTCGTTCACCGATGGATTATCTGGGTTTAATAAGATCCTAATGGCTATTATTGAATACCCAAAGGAAGACAGCTTTCATCATAGAATGGGGAACCTATTACTATAAGGTCATGCCCTTTGGCTTGAAGAATGTAGGTGCTACCTATTAGAGAGTCACAACAACTTTGTTGCATGATCTAATCCATAAAGAGCTTAAAGTCTATATGGATGACATGATGGTCAAGTCTCCCACCAGGGAAGAACATCTAGTTGCACTTGATAAATTTCTCATACAGGTTGAAAAGTATAGGCTTAGGCTGAATCCAAAGAAGTGTGCATTCAAGGTGACGTCTAGTAAGTTGCTAGGTCATGTAGTCAATCAGAGGGATATTAAGGTAGATCTCAAAAAGGTGAAGTAGATCTATAAGATGTCTATTCCTAAAACTGAGACCAAAGTTAAAGGATTTTTGAGATAACTCCAATACATTAGTAGGTTCATTGCTAAGCTCACTACCATATATGAGTTGGTCTTCAAGCTTTTAAGGAAGACCCAACCCTTGGTTTAGAATGAGAACTACTAGTTTGCATTCAAGAGGGTAAAGCATTGCCTCTTTAACCTGCTAATTCTATAGCCACCTCAACCCGAGAAGCCATTGTTACTTTATCTAACCTTGGAGAAGGAGTCAGTGGATGCTATGATTGCTCAAGAGAATGAATCCAAAATTAAGTATATTGTCTACTACTTAAGTAAGAAGCTGTTACTAATAGAGTGTAAGTACAACACCGTCAAGAAGCTATGTATGGCTATGGTCTGGGTCACCAAAAAGCTCAAATATTACTCCTAGTCATACCAAGTTTAGGCAATCTCTAAGATAGATCCCATGAACTACTAGCCCCTTTGCTGGTGGGGAAGCTTCCTAGGTGGCTAATCTTATTATCAGAATTTAATATGTAGTATATCATTAAGAAAGTGGTCAAAGGTAAAGCAATTGCTAAATTCTTAGCATCCAAACTGATGGATGATTCTGAGATATTTGAACTGGACTTCCTAGATGAGCACTTGGGGGTAGTTGACACCCAAAAATGGCAGTTACATTCTAATAGTATGGTTAATAAAAAAGGTGTAAGCATAGGGGTTATGCTAATCACTGCCAAAGGTGAACTGATCATGCTCTCAAAGTGGCTAAGCTTCCTTGTTACCAATAATATGGCTTAGTATGAGGCATGTTTATTTAGACTTGAAGTGTTATTAATGATCGAGACCTAAGAAGTAGGGCTTGAAGTATTACCAATGATCAGGATCTAGGAAGTAAAATATTTGGTGATTTGATACTTGTCATTCACCAGTCCATAGTTGAGTGGCATGTTAGAAAAGAATAGCTCAAGCCTTATATCAAATACATGAAGCTTATGATTTGCAACTTCAGCTCAAGCAAATTCATTCACACCATACATAATGAGAATTAGATGGTCGATGCCTTGGCTACACTAGTTTTAGTATATAAGCAATTGTAGTGCCAAGTTTAGCTTACATTTATCAAGTAGTCAAAGATTCCTTGCTATGAAGGCAAACGGGTTATGATGCTAGACCAGCAAGATGAGACCCCCATGGTATGTCGATATCATGAACTTTTTGAGAATCGATGCTTATTCTAAGGAATCTAACAAGACTAATAAGCTATCTTCATAGAGGCTAGCAGTTAACTTTACCTAGCATCAGGGAGTTCTTTGAAAAAGAATAGTTGATGGTCTGTAACTTTGATGCATGTTGGTGAAAGAGATCAAGATAGTTATGTATACAGTACACACTAGTGTTTGTAGGTTCTACATGCATAGAGTCACCCTATACAGGAAGATCCTACACCAAGGGTATTTCTAGCTCACCATGAAGATAGACTACATATAGTTTGTATGACGATGTCATGAGTGTCAAATTCATAGAGATCTAAGTCACATCCCACTAGTCAAATTGTAGAATTTAATAACAACATGGTGTTTCTCAGTGTAAGAAATTGATATTATAGGTGTGATCCATCCTACTACTTCTCTAAGTAGGTCCTTATATTCTAGCAGATAACAGATTCTAGTAGGGATATAATGAGTGCAACCTTAGAATCCCAATAATAGAATGCAATCTATGTATATCCTCACTATTACATGTCAAATATGCCATCAAGGACATGTCCACCTGACCTCACTCTCAAAGATGGCTCCTATCCACTCGACCCAGCCATTAAATGTTAATGTCCTTTCCTTATTAAAGGTGTAGCCTCTTCTCATATAGCTATGAGGTATATATTTCTATAGATCACCAGCCAGTGGTGCTAAGGTCTCAAGCTTCCCCTGAAGCCAAATCTATAAAAGAAAAAAATAAAAAGATAAAAATGAATAAAAAGATAAAAATAAAAGCTCACTAATTTGAAAACTTTTCAAAAGGCTGCTCAGGCAAAAGTTAGAGTGATCCATTGAATTGAAAACCTAATGGGGCAGTTCAGGTAAAATTTAGGGTCTAAAGTAAAATTAAATGGCTTGATGAGCCAAAAACCTCACAAGAGGCAACTCAGATAAAAGTCAGTTTAGGATATAGCTTTTCTAAGTTGAAAACCTGTAAAGGTGCTTAAAATTCATACCTGCAACAGAAGTAAACTACCATTTAGGCATTCAGACTGACCCCGTCTGACTTTATTTAGCCCAAGGATCATCTCTACCATGATCATAGGAAATGGGGTCCAACCTTGCTCCATCTAGTCCACTACTAAACCAATCATCAAATCCCTATGTTTTGAAGGGTTGATAAAGAGAAATTATGCCAGCAATCTAAATCCTACTATCCTCAGGCATGAAGGGGTAGTCATTAGCTTGTGACTGCACAATCAGAAGATAGTAGAAAGATCTACAAAACCCTATACTGTTAGCATCCCCCTCGCTATAGTAGGGCTGACTTTGAATGCCCTGATCACATAGGGAATCGCCTTTCCAGTAGACATAAGCATCATCAACATCACCATCATGCTACATGAAACTCTAAGGATAGTAACAAACTCCTCGCACATTAAACATGGCTCTATATGTCTAAATCAGAAAACATTAGCTATTGGGTCCTAAAACTGCATGGTAGCATGTAAGAAAGCAGAATTGATGGAGACTAGTTAGAACATCTTTAAGTACTGAAGTCCAAACTTGCCTTGTCAACTCCACTTGGTGTTGCCCCACTTACGAGAAAAAGCATGGAAAATGGAAAGTGATTGCTAAGTCATCATCTACCTATGCCTGCACAAAAGAGTAGACAAGTTATGTTTTGATAACGAAATATAGTGCACAATATTCTGATAGAAGAATAAAGGTAGCAAATAATCATGGCTTCCCAATCAAAATTTGCAAAAATATAACATTTTGATAAAGTTCTACATTTGTACACCATAGCTGGGGTGTACTGAGTAAAAGCCATGCAAGGCTATACAATCCTACTTCATCCTAGTACATAAGCTAAGAGATATGAAGTAGTGCTATGGAGGCTGGCATTAGATCACTAATCATCATCATCATCATTGCCAATCTGACCCTCCTCCAGGTTGGGCTGGAAAACTCCACACTAATGTTGTAGTGTGCCAACCACTCAATCAAATAAGTGATGTCAACTGTCATCTACTTTATCATTTGGACATGGACCTCTCATGACTTAGACATGTCATGATAATGCTCTTGCACTATATAATCATATAGGCACAAAAGTCATGCATCCATGCATAAACATCTTGTATAAAATAAGTTACAAGTACTCATATGTAGCTCTAGCATCTTAGTATAGTGATACCGTTGTAGCCTAGTCAGCAATGGGGAGACATCTGCTATATTATCACAAGGTACTTACATAGGTCATCATAATTAAGATTTAATAAGAATCAAAAGTATGTCAATGTAAGAAGGACTACTTACATGAGTAGTGTTCGAAGGTGTGAAGGTAACCTCCTCTCTCTTAATCACCTAGAATATCATCTTGTGCAAGTACCCATCCCTATCGTACGATTGCATATATGGGTTTTGCAACCAATAAAGTTACCCCTCAATAAAGCCTTGAGGGAATCCAAAACTTGTGGGCACCTTAGGACTCACTACCTCAACCTCTGGGGCTACCCTATATATTGTACGTCATGCCCTTTGGAACTCCCAACAGTGGTAGAACTACAGGATCCTCTCTCTCTGCCTGATATAACAGGTTAACCTTGAGATTTACTAACCCTAGCACCCTGTCCTCTATGGATGGATAGCTCTATAAGCCTTAATAATCATGCTTGAATGAATGATGACTAAAAGATCATTCGAGGAGGAGCAGCAGGCTCCACCCGACTTACTGGCCCCTAACACCAGTCGATGACATGCTCTCCTAAATAGAAGAGATGACACTCAGGATACTCGATCAACATATGTCACTCATCTCTACATGTCAATACCTTGATATATTTAGGAAGAGGCATGTCATGCCATAGGTCAGGGAGGATTTGTACTCCTCTAAATAGACATCAATCAGCATTAATAATTGCCTGCTTAAGTATTATTTAAACTCATTCCATTTAGTTTTATGCTAATAAAATTATCTTCTTCTTACTTGATCCTAGGATAAATTATTAGATGCCTAAACCTTTGATAGCATGTAGTAAAATGTACTTCATACATTATAAAAAGTGCTATCGTGTGCTGACCATAGGGGAGCTCTACCAAGGAGCACCATACTCCCATGAAGATGCACTCATTGAACTTAGCTTACCATAAAAATTTCATAATTTTTGGAGATCATTTCCCCAATGAGTTCAATTTTCATGACTTTTAACCTCTAAAAATTTCAAAATTTTGCTCAGAATCTAGCAGATTGATACTTAGAAATCCAAGTATTTTCTGTAAACCAGTTTAATTACAATTTCATTAATGAATTGCTTTTCTATGTCCAATATAGATAGGAAATTGATCTTATGGATGATTAGTTTTAGTCAAACCTTTGACTATTAGTCAAACCATTGATCAAAAAGTCTTGAACTACCAGCAGTAGGTTCTAGTTATTATTCTTGGAAATATCAGACACATATTTGATGGTAAGAGCATTGATCCAACAGTTGATCACATTAGCACTAGCAGTTGTTCAACCTTGATCTGACAGTTGATCACATGAAAACCATCAATTGTTCAACCTCAATCTGGTAGTTGATTACCTAAGTTGCATAGTTGACCACTCAATCCATTAGTGATTGTGGAATCAAGCCTTTGGTTTCTAAACCCTGGTAGCAAGCATTTAAACTTAAATTTCAAATGATTTTTGAGCCTTGCAACAAAGCCATTGATCCTGCAGATGAACATTGATCACTCAACCCGTGCACTGGGCTCCAGTGGTAGAATTGGGTTGTAAGCCTTAACATGAGCACCACTAATTGGCATTGGTTATTCTACCTAAGCACCAGGCTCCTAATAGCATAATTAGGTTGCAAGCCTCAGTATGAGCACACCATATTGATTAGCATTGGCCGCTTCACCTGAGCATCAGGCTTTTAATGGTAGTATTGGATTTTAAGTCTTGATATCCCCAAGGAGTCACTTTTGATTTGTTGTAGACTTACAAACCTTAGCATGAGCACCCTATGATTGATTTTAATCATCCAACCAAAGCATCAGGCTTCTAGTATTGGCATGGGACCATAAGTCTTAATATCCCTAGTGGATTCCATTCTCTTCCTCAATAAGGTTGCAAGCCTTAGTATGAGCCTTCTAACTGAGTTATCCTCAGTGGATCACATCTTCCTCCCCAATAGAATCACAAGCTTTAGCATCATAAGGTTTTCTTCCTCAGTGAAGTTGCAAGCTTCAACACAAACACTCTAATTGAGTTATTTTCCCCTATGGAGTCACAAGCCTTAACATGAGCACCTTTCAAGCCTCAGCATGAGCACTTCAGTTAAGTTCTCCCTAGTGGATTACATTTGTCCCTAATGGAGTAGCAAACCTCAACATGAGTATCTTTAATAAATTATCCCTAGTGGATCACATCTTATTCCTTAGTAAAGTCACAAGCCTCAACTTGAGAATCAATTAGGTACCGATCCTGACTCTAAGAAAAAACCCATATCATGATTAGGTTTCATCCTATTGACTTTCAATTGTGTCATTCTAGGATGATCCTAATCAAGGGGCAAACTATTGACACTGCATTTTTTTCCCTTACACGTACATATACTTAGTTTCTCTTTTTGGGTCTATATTGCAACTTATTTCCTTATTGGGATGGCTTGATATGGGTTTTTATTCTCGATATTAAGTTGAACACAAAGGTTTTATGGCATCACATGTCATTTAGGCCTACAGTATGTCCACTATTTGGCCTATGTAAGGTGGCACCATTGGTAGGACTCCCTGCACGTGTATGCTTAGTTGCCCCTTTTAGATATGTATTGTAACTTGTTTCCTTATTGGGATAGCTTGATACAGGTTCTCATGCCTAAGATTAGGTTGCATATATGAGTTTTATGCCATCACATATTATTTGGGCCTACAATGTACCCACCATTTTACCCATGCAAGATGGCACCCTTGGTGGGCCTTTAACTAGTATAGTTGAAGGAAGGAGACTTTGTATCACATTACCAACCTAGGGTTAGTAGTCCTCCTAAGGCTCCTATAAATACCCTTGGATATTAGCCTTATAAACATACATTCTAACATAGAATAACATTTTAATTCTAAGGCATAAACTCTTTTAAAAATAAAATACATCTAATTAAGCATTTAATTAGGATTAGTGACAAACTTGATTCACCAAAACCCTAAACTTTTGGGGATTTGGAGGAAGGACTTCTACACTTGGTAAGTCATTTTTTCCTTCAAATTTTTTTGATTTAATTTTGCTTTATGTTTAGTTAAATGTAATTTTTAATTGATTTTATGTTTTTCACTATCAAAAACAAACCCTAATTGAATATTAAATCTGTTCTAAGTGATTTTACAAAAGGATCTTAGAATCTCTCAAGTATGGTATTTAGCTTTATTACCATATTTAGTTTTACTATCATGTTTAGCATATTGCCATATTTAGCTTTAATATCATGTTTAGCATACTGATACAAAATAGACCATGGAGATTTTACATCAATACAATAAGAATTTCAAATTCAATCATGGCATCAATTGGAAGCATTTCATATGGAGGTCTAGAGTTACAATTGACCAATTTGATGGTTTGAGTAGAATAAAGTCAAACTTACTCTCTAATGAAACTCTATCATGGGTCAAAGTCATCAGAGAGCTGAAATCAAAGAGTCCTAATTCAATAAGGATTCCTACTTCCATTAGGAGATTACTCATCAAGGAAATCCTATCATGGGTCAAAGTCATCAGAGAGCTAAAATCAAAGAGTCCTAATTCAATCAGGATTCCTAATTCAACAAGGATTCCTACTTCCATTAGGAGATTACCCATCAAGGAAATCCTATCACTGGTCAAAGTCATTAGAGAGCTAAAATCAAAGAGTCCTAATTCAACCAAGATTCCTACTTCAACTAGGATTCTTAATTCATTAAGGATTCTTATCCTTATTCAACAAGAGAGCTTAAAGGAAGAACCAGTAACTCTTCCAAGTGGTTTAGTCATAAGGTCACAAGCCAATAAATTTAAAGTAGCTATGAACTTATTTATTCAAGAACAAATAACAATAGAGCTACAAGAACAAGCCTTTTACAAGTGCTATTTGGAGCTTAAAGAGGTGCCTAAGGCTATAATCTTGCTTGGGGCAAATTTAGAAGAGAATGGAGCCTAAAGGATGTCATTTGGGTCTAATTATGAAGCCATATCCTTATTTTATAAGCCTATGGAGTAGTTAGGCATGCTTGGCCATAAGTTAGGCTTATTGAGGACCCAATAAGGAAAGGAACCTAGGCCAATTAGTAGCCTAATGAGCTTATATGAATTTCCATTTAATTATAGCATTATTTTTATTTATTTATTTATCTAGTAGGTTAGAGTAGGAATAGAAGACCAAGTCCTCCTTGGATTAAGACTTCCATATCCTTGAAGGACTAGGATTAGAAACTAGTATAAATATAAGCTTATGTAAACCTATTCATCACCTTTCAATTATCATTCAATACACAGAACCAATTTCGGTTTTATTTATGCTTACGCATTTTATGTATTTAGTTAGGAAGTGAGGATTTTCTTTCTTCTAATTGCATTAGGAATTAGGGTTAACTTATCAATTTAATTATGGCATTTTCTCTTCTTCCATTAAGCCTTATCATTTGCGTTTCCATACTTGCTAGTTTGGGGGTTCAATAGGGCGGGGTTTATTCTACCATTGGAGCTATATCTTAGGTTTGTGTGGGTTTGTGGCATACTTGCCATTGGGTTCCACATCATATACTATCATATTTAACTTTACTATCATGTTTAACATACTGCCATGTTTTGCATACTGCCATATTTAGCTTTATTGTCATGTTTTGCATTTTATCATATTTAGCTTTATTGTTATGTTTTGCATACTGTTATATTTCACTTTACTGTCATGTTTAACATGTTGTCATATTTAGCTTTACTACCATGTTTAACATAATGCCTTATTTAGCTTTATTTTCATGTTTAGTATACTGTCATATTTAACTTTATTATCATGTTTAACATACTATTATATTTAGCTTTACTACCATGTTTAGCATACTTGTCATATTTAGCTTTACTGCCATTATTAGTACACTTCCTATATTTATCATTATTTCTATATTTGGCACTTTCTATATTTAGCATACTTTCTATATTTAGTAAATTCCTTTTTCGAAAACTTTCCTTTTTTGTACTTTCTATATCCATGCATTAAGGTTTGTGTTACTCGAGGTTTCTCGAAGCGAAGGAGATCTTACTACATATTTTGGATTTATGTAAAAAATAAAGACCTCATTATAATAGAATAGATTTCTATTTTGTTATTTCCCTGGGTTGTATTATTTTTACATCTCCCATGTATCCCCTATCTCTCATATCCCTTTCACCAACCATTACTTGAGTTTTATTTTGTTTTGATGGTTTGATTTTACTAGTATATTTGTCATAATATATGTAATGTCATATACCACCTCACACATAACTATCCAATGTCATATGCATTATGTCATGTCATATACCATTATGCTATATCACATGTCATGTCAAATGTCATATTATACACACATCACTATGTAATGTCATGCATATGCCATGTCATTATATTATGTCATCACTTCATATGTCATACATATGTCATGCCATACTTATATCATATAGCCTTATATGTCATTCTACTTTGTTATGTTATGTTATGCTTATCGCTATGACATTCCGCATTGTGTGCTTACATTATGCTATTGCTTGCTCGCCTTATTAGGGTAATTAATTTAAATTATAATGGTAAAATTGATCTTGGATACTTATAAAAATAGATCTTTATCACTTAAACTCATCTCTAAAGGGTTTAACTTAACACTCATGTTGTAGGTCAGTTGAACTAAATCTGAAACCATCCGGTGGTAACTCTTTATGATTCTTTTAAGTCTGTATCATTCTTCAAGGTAGCCCCTTGAGAGATCATGGTTTCATTCCAAGTGGATGCCAGGTTCATGAGTTTCATGTCATGTCATGTCATGTTAAGGGTTTAATTATTTTAGCAATTTCTTAACTATATTACATCTTAATTGTATATGTGTTTTCTTACCATTGAAAGTTTTATTCTTTCCAATGACTATTGTAGCTTTGCAATCATAATGCATAGATACTAAAGGTGTTAATTTTATTTCTAAAGGAATATTTATGAAGAAGTTCTTTAACCACTCAGCCTCATTACTAGCTAGTTCTAAAGCTACAACATTGATTCTATAGGATATTTAGTAAAAATTATTTATTTGATTGATCTCTATATAACTTTATCATTACTAAGGGTAAATATATAACCATTAATGGATCTTGTGTCATGTAAATCTAAAATCCAATTAGCATCATTGTATCCTTCTAATACAATGGCAAATCCACTACATATAATACCATAGTTTATGATGCCTGTTAAGTATTTCATTAGTTTGATTAGCATAATCTAATTATCATGATTTAAATTATATGTATACTAATTCATCCTGCACACTATATAAGTAATTACAAGTCCTAAAAAGTTCATTAAATGCATTAAACTCCCAATAATTTATAAATATTCAGATTGAATAATTAAATCACCTCTATTTTTATTTAATTAAGTGTTAACATCATAAGAAGCACTTAAAGGCATGATATTAAAATGTCTCAACTTGATCAAATTTTTCATGTCATGGTTAGGTACTTATTTTAAGCCATGTGATAATTTAAAAAGTTCATAAACTTTATTTTCTTTACCAAGAATAACACATTCCTCAAGGTTAACCATATAAATATCTTCTTATAAATTATCATTTTAAAATACAATTTTAATGTCCATTTGATGAATAAATAATTTATAAATAGATCCTAAGGAAATTAAAACTTGAATTAAAGATATTTTAGTTACTAAAGCAAAAGTGTCAAAACAATCAACATTTTATTTTTAGGTGAAACCTATCATAACTAATCTTCTTTTATATTTTCAATATGACCATCTAGGTTATATTTCTTTTTAAAAAATCCATTTACAACCAATGGGTTTTGCTCTTAATGGTAATTTTATTAAAATCTAAATTTTGTTTTGTGTAATAGAATCAATTTTAATTTTAATTGTATTTTTCTAAAGACATGCATCAAAGAAGAAATGACTTTTGCAAAAGTTGAGGATCATTTTCAATTAAATAAGTGTAAAAATCATTTTTAAAAGGAGATGTTTTCCTTTATCTTTTACTTCTTCCTAAATCTTCAAAAATATTTTTGAAATCATTTTAACATGGGAAATTATCTTTAAAAGGTGCATGAGAAATATGATCATATTTTAAAGGAAAAATATTTTAAACAAATTCAATATTCATTGCCTTAATAATAATGTTGTGATCATGTACATCACTTTTCAACATGAGAAATCTATATATAGTATTATGCTCAGCATATCCAATAAACATTTGGTCAAAGGTTTTAAAACTCATTTTTCTCCTTTTAAAATCAGGAAGCATTACCTTAGCAAGAAATACCTGCTACACTTTCAAATAATTGAGATAAGGTTTATAACCTTTTCATAATTTATATGGTGTAAGTGATATGTAGATAAGGTTTATAACCATCTCAATTCTTTTGCAAGCAACTCTATTTTGTAAATGACATGTAGAAAACAATGCTTCACCCATTAAGTTATCAAATACACATTAATTGATAAGTAAAACGTTCATTATCTTTTTTAAGGTTCTATTTTTCCTTTCAACTACTCCATTAGATTTAGGTAAGTAAGGATATCACATTCACACCCATTAATTACTAATTTAACTATGGTTATAATTATGTTTAGTTGTATTTTTTAGATATGCAGTTAAATTATTAATGTAATTAATGATTAATTAAAAAGGACTAATAATTCAATATTTACGTTATTTTGTTATAGTTAATGTCTAAAGTTATTTTATGCAAATGCATAGGTATATATAAAATTAGCATTGCTAAAAAATGATATATATATATATATATATATATATATATA
>CANYBF010047006.1:0-17462 GCA_948192965.1 Dalechampia spathulata
AGCGGCCTCCTAGACGGGGACCCAGGTCTTGGTGCCCACAAGGAGTCCACCCAGAGGGCGTTACTCCCACACTGCGGCTGCCAAGACTCGAACCGTGGCTTCTTGGTACCAACACCACGTCCGAGTACCAACTGGACTAAATCATGAACTCATATTAGATACCAACAGATTAATAATGGTTTGCAACATGCCAAGGTCCTCAACACCAGACACAGCAAAAGCATATAAGGGTACTTTCTCTCCCACAAAACCAATGTCGGATGCAACATATTTCTATCTTTTAATTACATGTCTTTATTAAAATGATTTATTTTTTAAAATATTATTTAGTATTTAATCTATATCATTAAGTTTTTTTTTTTAAAAATAATATCAAATATTATCGATTCAATATCATATAATCTCTTTTAAGACAATAAGATTGATTCTCCTGTGGATTGTTATAAAAGAGAAAAGTTAGTTACTAAATTATAGGCAAGAGAAGTCAAAATTCAAGCAAGTATTCCATGGAGAGGAGGAGGGCCATCGACATGATGTTATAGCTATCCAGCAATTTGGCCTTTCTTGACTTCTCAAAGGAGCTTTTTTTGTTTCTGTATTTATGTTTGAATGTCTTGCTTTTATTAACTGGATTCAAACATTAAAAATTATATACAACCAACGAATTCTTCAATATAAATAATTATATTTTCAAAATTTAAACTCAAAGTATCGTAATTGAAAATGGGAATTCATTAAGGTTTAAATTTATGAAGTTTGTAGTTGTTGACATATTGGATTGAAGAACCCAAACTCAATGGCTTGATTTAATATGGAAGAATGGACAAAGTGGGTCCAATGTAGGGGACAAATGGTATCCCATAATTACAAACTTGCAACTAGGGCATCACAACTCATGAATAGCTGCTTTTAACAAAGTTGCTACCCATCAACTACCCAAAATTAAAAAAATAAACAATTAAAATAATAATAATAATAATAAAGGGTAAAGAAAAAAGAGCTTAGTTTAGTAGAGTTGGCATGATATTGTATTGGATAACACTAAACCCTAAAGACATAATTATTGATTAGAGATTTTTAAGGTTTATGGCTTAGATTCGTCTTATGAAGATTATCACTAAATCATCATATCCTTTTGACATCATATAATTTAATCCTTTTTCCTTTTCTTTTTTCTTTTTTCTTTTTAAAAAAAAAATCATATTTAAGCAATAATTACATTCACATCTCAAGTCGCATATTTTAGAAAAAGATTCAATCCAATGAAATCAAATGATGTGTAATCAATAAAGTGATTATGTGTTGCTTGAAAATGCTAATATATTTTAATTATTTTTCCTAAAAAAAAATCCCTTTCTTATTTGATATTTTGATAGCTATTAGCAGTTTTATTAATATTTAATTATTGTCCTTTTTTAAACTGCTTTTTGGTAAAAACATATATTTAAAATTGAATTTTCAAATAATAATTTTAATAAAAAAGTAAAAAAAAAAATCTTTTATATCATAATACTAAATAAAATGTGTTTATTGTTAATGATTAATTGTTTATATATTAATTTGAAATTAAAATATTGGATAAAAATAAAAAAAATTAATATTAAAATGAAGAAACTATTATAAAACAATTCGTTACTTTTAGAATTCTAATATATTTAAAATTCTATTGAAATGACAAATTAAAAAATGAAAAAAAAAATAAAAAGAAGGAATTAAAAAAGAATTAAGAGTTGAAGAAAAGATAATTATTAGATTAGGGATTGAAATCTAGTCCACCACCCAATCACTTATTAAAAGGAAAAAAACCCAAAAGATAGGAGCAGTAGTGAGAGCATATCCATTATTAGAAACCACTTTTCATATGTAAAAACAAAACTCAATTATGCTAAGAAAATTCATTTTCTTTATTATTATTATTATTATTATTCATAGCAAACACAAGCTAATTAAGATACACATATTCCCTTATGCTATTTCAATTGAAGTGACCTGAGTTTGGCTGACCAGTAGTTCACCGGCAATACAGAGCTGGTGTTGGTTGATGATGGCTGACCCATGGTGGGATTTTGTATACTTACTTCAATTTTTAATTTTTAATTTTAATGGATTAAATAATATGGGTCGAAAATATTTATTTTTGATATAATTTTATAATATTCGAGATTAAATTATTCTAGTTTTTGTGGAGAAATGGTATTTAAAATCGTTGGGTATTTTTAATTATTTGTGAAGGAAAAAGGAAAAAATAAAAACAAACAAATAATTATTGTTTATGCTTCCCAACATGGTACCTCAAACCTGCAAAAACCTTTGTGGCATTGCCCCCCCCAACAAGTCTCAATAATTGATGTTGTTAGTCTCGGACATTTAGGAAACTTTTGACCCATTTCATGTGATCATTGTTTGGTGTCACAATATTATTCTTTCCTAAGATTTAACTTTACTTTCCTATGTTCAACTATCACAATACATATATGTGTATGTGTTCTATATATATATATATGTATATATAATATCCTCAAATTAATCATCATATTTTATGTTTACTTTTTCATTTGATGATTGTTAGATTGATAATTTTTACATCAATGGTAATTCTTTTATTATATTCATTTTTTTTAGTATATAAATCAATAGCTTAACTTAAATATCAACCTTGATGATAATGATAATATAAAAATCAAAGTTATAAGGAAGGAATGGATACCATAATAGAAAGGAAATGACGTAGGGTTAAATAGGTAAATGGAGAGAAGGGTAAGCAATGAGGTACGAAGGAGAAGGAGAAGGAGAAGGAGGAGGGTGGATGTTAAAGAAGTGGGTGGAATGGAGGACATGGACAACCATTTTTGTCCCAATGTTTATGAGTGACTTTTGAGTGTTAATTTCTAACTACTCTTTAATACTAATGGGCCGGCATGTTTTTTTTTTTTGATAAATATCAGCGTCATGGGTCACCCTAGTTTTAACTATGTTTTGTCCCCATTCATGGATTTTTTTTTTATATTTTTTATAGATTTTTGATGTGGCTTGGGCCTAACTTTTCCTTTTTCTTTGCTAAAACTTTGTGGGTCTTTTATCTTCTCAATTGTCTGAAATTAGTGTCACTTTTGTCTATTGTCTCTTGTCCAGGGCTAGACCTTCTAACTTGTTCCTTTTGCTCTTCAAATCAATAAAATAAAATAAAATAAATAAATAATGAAATTTCCACCATGGATATGACTAATTGTGGTTTCATTATTAATTTGGTATAGAGCGTGATTCTGCTAATGGATGATTTATGCTTTTTTTTGATACGGATTTGTGGATTAGGAGGCATGTGGGGTTCTCCTAATGTTTTTATACCAAGATTTCAGACATTATATATATATATATATATATATATATATATATATATTTTAACCTTCTAAAATTACGTCTTTTATCTTACCCGAAAAGATTGTAAAGCTCTCTTATCGAGTTTTTTTAAAAAAAAAAATTAATTTTTGATTCTATAAATGTTTATTTTAATGTTTATGAAATTAATTAATTAATTCGTAAATCCTTTAATTATAACTGGGTTTGAGAATTGTTGAAGTCTGGTCGGCACTCTTAATGGGCTTTCTTGGACATGATTTGATCTTAACCGTCAACTGAATTAAGGCCTTGCGCCGAGATTTTCTGTTCCAAATCATCTCCGACTCATGAGAAGTATTTTCTATCATATTAAATATTTTCTTTAATATTATATGAGATATTATTTCCAATAATACTATAATTATCGTATTTTTAATATGTCAAATACTAAACCTAAGTATTAAATATTATTATTTTCATCTATTACTAAATTTAGATATTGATTTACTCACATTTTTAGTGCAATAATCTTATTATACTTTTACCTCAATTATCAATCTTATTTTTAATATTTTTCTTCTTACGATTAAGATAATAACGTTAAATATGATCAATTTTGTTAATGAAAAAATTCAACAACGAATTCATCACTATATAGCATCGATACAAGATTAATATAATCATTCACATTTTTACTTTTGTTTATTTATTTTATAAATTCTTATATAATAAAAATGAAATCCATAGTAAAATTATTTTGTTATGAATTTCAAGTAAAATTTATTTACATCTATTGCTATAAATTATAATATAATATTAAAGATTAAATTTTTATGATTTTATTCTATGAAATTATTTAAATAAATCTTTATCCATTCATTTTTTCACTTCTTATTCTTCCATGTCTAGAAAATTAAAATGAATTAAAATCCTTTTATATTTTGATTAATATAATAGATTATATTCATTAGATATCAATTATTCAATTTTAAATAGATGATTAATAATTATTATTATGATATAATATGAAGTTGAAAGATAAATCACATATCATTTAATTCAAATTTAATAACTAAAATTCATTTAGCCATATATGATATAATATGAAATAATATAAATCTAAAAGATACATAAAAAATATTTGATTTTGTTTCATGATTTTTGAACGATTAACAAAATTATAATGATTTAATTCAAAATAAATAATTAAAAATTTAATTATTGTATAGTTTGCTATGGATTCAAAATTAAATATTGAGCATTTAATATTTTTAAAATTTCTCTAACCCAAATCCAAAAAAGTAGTAGTGTTCTAAAATTTTTACAGCACAAAAATAACAATTTTTTAATATACAAAAAAGGAAAAAAATAATGATAGATTAAGTGTCATTTTCTATGTGAACAACAGTAGATGATGGAACTGAATCTTGGGTAATAACGTCATGTTCATGTTGAAGAATCTCAGAGGGAGATGGGAATCTAGGGTTTTCAGAGAAAGTTGGGGATCTATTGTAAGAGGAAAGATCTGGAGAAGCAGTGATCTGGAGAGTATTGGAATGGAGATGAGAGGAATCCATGATTCTGTTGCTGGTTGAGATTGGAGATGGATGTGAGCTATTTGATGGAGAAATTGCTTTCTTTTTCCTTTTTTCCTTTACCTCTGCATGCCATTGCCTTATTACATTTGCTGTGTCTTCTTCTAGCACTGCACTCTTGTATTGTGTTCCCATCTGCATGTAAGAATCATCCTCCTTACTTTCAATTTCGGTGTTTAAAAATTAATTGAATAGGATGTAATATCTAAATATTTAATGGGATAAGACGATTTTATAATTATAAATTTCATACGATTATTAATTCATATCATTAAATATTAATATACAAAACTCGAATTAATAATTTATAAGAGATATATATAAACATAATTAAATTTCTTTATGGAAATAAAAATCTTTGGACTTGTTTGAGCTAAAAGATTTCTATGGAGCCAAAAATTATTAAAATTACTCACCTGGGTGACTAAAGCATATAATGGAAGAGTAACGTAGCTGCACATGATTTGGGTACTCACCCTGCAAAAACATTTCGGTTTTAGTTTAATTTATGAATCGGAATTATTTGGTATATAAATTAAATCGAATCAATTGAATAGATTTGATTTGATGAATTTTTCATATTTTTAACTAATTATGACATTAATATTTTTCATGTTATAATATATATAATGAACATAATTTAGATAGAAGATTGATACAACTTACGCTAATGCCACCCTAATAACAATGATTTCGGTACGTTCATGGTAGCAAGATGTTATCCCAAATTGTAACTGATAGGAAAATTTTAAAAGATCATTAAAAGGATTAGCATAAATCAACCGAAAAACAATAGACTATAGATTAGAAACTGAAAAAAAAAAAACATACCGTGACCCAAACAAAAAATGCAAGCTCAAATGCATTCTGTGGGGAAAAAAAAAAGGGTCAAAATGTAATTATGAGGTAATTAAGCAGAAGAGATTAAGTAAATAAAGATTAATAAGATGAATTATTACCATAAACAAAGTGTAATGAAGAAGGGTCAAGACGTATTTCGGATGATGGAACCAAAAGAGATCGTCATTTGGGTGCACAAGCAATGCTCCTTTTATTACATTGTTCTCATCTTCGAGCTGCAATGCCATTTTTGCCACCACTACTTCTAGCTTCGTCCCAAGAACTAGAACTATCTACAGTCATTACAAGAAAAACAAAAAAAGAAATTTATTTACAAAATTAAAATTTGAAAAAATGAAAAATAAAATAAAAGTGGTTGAATTTCGAGAGTACGTACAATTAATGGAAGAAATGATACCCACAGATACACGTTCCAACCTGTTTACATTCATGCATGATCCCATTTAGTAATATAAAATGAAGAAAATGTTACACAATGTTATATATATATATATATATATTAATAAATAATAATAACTATACATAATATAAATTTAATAAATATTTAACCTAAAATAATATGCATATTTATAGTATTTATAAATTCATAATAATACATAATACACTTATATCATATAAAATTTTTTAATTTTTTTTTATATTATTTTCTGATAATCTAAATATTCGTCTAGATTCTTTAATAATGTTTGAATGGTGGAATTTTATTTTTAATTAATTAATTAATTAATTAATTAATTAATTAATTAATTAATTAATCACGTACTTACCATGCACGTCTACTAACAAGAAGATGACAACTATAAACCACATGAAAGGACTGCAAGAAAGAAAAGAAAATAGAAATTTTCAATTAAAGTTAATTATTATTACAAATGAAAGCTACTTGCATATATGAAATTAAACAATATATTACCTGATCCCAACAACAACTTTGAAATCATCTTCTAGCGATCTTTGAATATATTTTTGGAAATCGAATGAGTTATTGTTGGATAAATGAGTCTGCACACCCCATAACCATTCATCATTAATCCTTAATTATCTTTAAATTATTAAAAAAATTATAAATTTATTAATAATATAATAAAATATACTAATTTTCATCAAATATCATGTATAAATAATTATCTATGTATTAATAATTAATAATGATTATATAATAATTAATATAAAATTAATATATATATATATATATATATCATATTTAATGAAAATAAAAATTATTATATTATTAATAAAAAAATTATAATTTTATACTATAAATTTAATTTATATAAAAAAATTTAATACAATGAAATTATTATATTAATAATAAAAATTAGCAATTAAAATAAATTATGCTCACCGCAATGAAGCCATGACGGAGGGTGAGATAATCAACTTTCGCCACCGAGTTGAAGAATTGCCGGAAGAAGCATTTCTATATGATAAATCAATCGAGAATTAATAAATAAAAAAAAGCTCATATTATTGTTATAATTATTAATAATGAAAAATCAGTTGAATTGAAATGATAATTTATACAATGAAAAATAGAAAATCAAAAAAATCATTATAATTATTTATAATTAAAATTTAATTTGAGAAAAAATAGAATGGAACTCACAAACCAAAGCTGGAAGGATGTTGAAGTGCAAGAAGTCATGTGTCTACGACCAAATGTGGTCTGTCTTGTGAATCTAAATCGATTGGGATCTGCAAAATTATATAGTAATTATAATAAGCTTAATCTTCTCCCTCTATCTCATTTTATATAATTTATATAATTTTTTAAATTTATTTTAGGAAATAAAAAAAGTTTATTAAATTTTAAATAATATTTTTAATTCAAATAAAATCCATAGAAATTTAAGGATCAAGGATGTTACCGGTAGCAGCTTGATACTCCACGGTCTGAGTCTCTTTCTCCCACATTTGCCAACGCCTCATCTACTTGAACATCAGTGCACTATTAAATTATTATTCCTTCATAAATTTTGTAATAACATTTGACATTTTTATTAAGTAAACATATTACCTCTTATTTATTTTGTATTATTTGACAATATGATTTTCATTTTTATTTTTGTAAATAATTTAATTTTAAAATACTATATAAATAATAAATGAAAGGGAAATAAATTTTATTTTATGAAAAATACATATTTTAATCTAATTATAATTTTATTTTTTTATTAAAAAATTAGGAATAAAAAAGAAATTTTATAATGAATAGGATATTTTGCTCACATTTAAAGATATTTTCCTTCCTCCTTCCCAAACAGCACTTTCAATTATTACACCTCCAAATTAGTTGGACGAAATACGCCGTCGTTTTGACAAAATGAGGAAAAAATTAAAATTTATAACTGTGCGAGTTAATTATTCAGGCCAAAGAACATACCTTTGCCCTTCCTAAGGCCATGGTGAGAATACTATAGACAATTTGCATTACTGCCAATACAAATATGAAGTAACTAAGCTGATTGAGCCCATCTAGTGAAATAACTGATGTCATTCCCTGAAACCAACACCAGTTCCAACATAAAAATGGAGATATAGGGTTGGAATCTTTGATGACAAAAATGTAAAAGAGCAGACCTTGGAGGTACAGTAATCAGAGGATGCAGAAGAAGTGGAATTAGCTGCAAGCAATCTTTGTTGAAATGCTTTGGTAGTTTTCGTCTGACTGTGACGACATGGCAACATCTTTGTTGCTACCTTGTTGGATATGCAGATTTTTACTACATATTTTTGTGTGACTGTCAATGTTAGAGACATGAATCCTAGCACCATTAGCACTGCAAAAGACAAATCGTGCATTTTGTAAATCCTGAATTCAACCGGTCGATTTCAGTAATTTTTATAGAATCATTCTTATAATAGTTCGAAGATTGAATCGAATAGCACACCAACTTAACCGGAAAAAACAGCCTGAACCCACCTGATTTTAGCTTCTCCACAGCTTCATAAAGAGCATTCTTCCTCCGTTTCTTTAGCCACTGCACCATTAAATTTTCATAAACCACTCTTAATTAAAACCCAAAAAAATGAATTTCCTTTACGATTTTGGTTCGAATTTACTTTGAAAATCAAGAATCCCGACTACAGATGACAGAAAATATAATTAGTCGGTGAAAAAATGACCATAACTTACATGGCAAAGGAGATGAATCAGATACTCCATACATAAAGAGAGGGAGATGAATATAAAGCAAACTGTTGCCAAAGCCCAAGTGGGTGTCTCTTGTAGATTTCGTCCTGCACTACTAGCCGTCGTCGTTCCCGCCATTTCCACTTTTCTTGCAGAAACTTAAGTTGCAGATATATATATATACATATAGCATATATCAATCACGAGAAGCTTTGCAGAGTAAAGAATGAAGAAGGTAGAGAATTCTCAGGAATTACTAAAACTTGAACTGAAAAGGAAATTCGAGAAAAGTTGAAATCTTCCATGGCAGGGGAAGTCTTTGTCAATCGAAAGTCATTTGTGGGAATCTCTAGTGAAGGTCTTATCTAGTATTAACTATAGGTTTGACAAAGTAAGCACAAACCTAATTATGCATACATATGGTCCAGACCAGACCTACGTAGCTCTTGGCATGACGTTTTGAACTTTCAAGTTCTTGTTATTGGTCAGAGGGTCTAAACGAGCCGACTCTTTTATGAAATATTCAGAATTCTGATAAAATTTTATTTAAATTTATTTAATAAAATTTGTTTAATAAATAAGTTGAGATCAAGTTAAATAATATTTGACTCACTTAAACTCGTGAGTTGATTCAATAAGAAAAACTAATTTCTTAATTTATATAGAAAAATTTAATTTCAAATATATAATTTATAAATTTATAATCATATAAATATATAAAAAAATTTTAATTTAATTATTGATATAAAATTATAAATATTTATAAAATATAATTTTTTTATTTTTTAAATAAAAAAATAAAAAAATAAATATTAAAATTTATATTTATTAAGCTCGTTTAAAGTTTGATTAAATTCATAATATATCAAAAATTTTAAAAAACTCACTATACATCAAAAATTTTAAAAAACTTAGTTAAACTTGATTCGTTTAAACCCTATTCTTCGGGAAAAAAGAAAACAGAAAATTGACCTCAGCAGAATTACGATGTGGATTTTGAACTTCCAAGTTCTTGCTCTTGACCACAGCAGAATTATTATATGGATACCTTGATCTTGCTGGGTTATGATCATATAATGTGATTATGTTATGTATTGGGATTATGATTTTAATAATCAGAGGTTGACTCTGACATTATTGCTTTTCTTTGACTTTAAGTGATGCATTATATATTTATATATTTAAAATTGGAGAAAGATTAGAGAGGTAAAGAAGTAAGTGCCATTCTTCCTGCTTTGTGCCGTGATTATTAATTAAATTAACATTCTTGTGAATCATATGATGGGAATTTTAAATATTTAATTAAAAATGAATGGTCCATATTTAATTCTTTTAAAATAAATGATTAATTTTTATAATATAATATATTAAAATATGAAAGGACTCTACTTTTGATTGATCAATATTGTTACTGATCTTATAGGCTGAAACAAGCCTTATCTTTGAAGGTTTAAACATGAAAATTTCATCTACAAGCAAAATAAATTCTGATCTATTATTATTATAATATTAAAAAATTATTGATTTATCAACACAAGCTAAAGTTCGATTATCTTGATCTTTTAATGATATAAAAAAAAGACATTGATGAATTTATTTTACCATTCATATGAATATAATTATATATATTTATACAAGAAAATTAACATGATTCGGACCAACTCCTCAATATTATTGAGGGTGTTTTTCGTTACCGACACTTGGGGTTCCTAAATATATATTTTTTTATGTGTGGGTATGACATTGTCAAGGTGATGATGAGTTGACTTCTACAAAAGGCAAGTTCTTGAAAAGCTATTGGTCAATTGATTTCATTTTAGGCACCAAAAAATCATCAACTTAATCCACTAAACCCATATCATTATATATATATATCAATCAATAATTTACCAAAATGTAGCATCTAAAAACAATAAAAGGACAAATAAAAAAGAATTTAGAAGATTCTTGCCGGTATTCAAGGAGAGATTTCAATTCTTTATTATATAAAAATATTTTAAAATTTTGAAAAATAAAATCAAAAGATATTAAAGTATTTATTGAAATCTATAAATAGTACTTGTCACTAAAGTATACTCATAGTTCCTCCATATTTAATGATTCCTATTCTTGTTATATTTAATGAATAATTATATTCTAAACAGTAAAATGTAATTTGCTTTCACTAATTTTTTTTTTATTTTAAACTTTCAATTTTGTACTATTTATGTAATTAATATTTATCAAAATGCAATAATAAAATGATATAGCTAAAATTTTATACATTAACACTAAAATCAGGAATTTTTTTTATTAATTAATAGTTCATTTGATATAATAGTAATTTTATCAAAATAATTAATATTTAGAACTCTTCAGTGATCTTTAAAACCGTATTCCATAAAATTGTAAAAAAAAAAAGAATGAAGAAGTTAATCAATAGATATAATTTGAGGAAATAAATTGATTATTAAATTGGAAATTATGAAAAAAGGGTTAAAATAGCATAATTTGGTAAGTTATGAGATAAATAGGCAATTAAACTAATTTATGATATAATTGACCGAAATTTTCCAGTTTTTTTGGGGGTAAATTCATAAATAATTCTAACACAAAATCAAAAAGTTTTTCAAATTCAACAATAAAACCAAAATTGAAGAGATTGATTTCAATTTTCTAAATTAATTCTTCCCCTCAATTTGGACTTATCTTCATTTTAATAAGGAAAAATCGACCATCCAATATTGAAATTCTAGAAGTTACCTGAAGCTGCCTTTTTAAATTTCTAGGATCGCCTGAGGTGAATTTATTCTGGAAAGTAATTATCATATATATAGTTTAAATTATTATATTAAATATTTTTTTCATAATAATTAAAAAATATAATAATATTTTTTATTTAATAATTAGTTTCTGAAAAGTATTTTCAAATATTTTATTTATTTAAAAATTTATTTCACATGAATATGATTGATTTGTAGTTTTCTAAGTTAAAAGATAATTCAGCCATTCTAAATGCATTGCCTTTAATATTATTTTGATTCGTTGGAAAGCTTAAGATTCTTGATTACCATGGTTATAAAATTAGTTTATAATAAGTTTTATATTTATAATTATTTATTTTATAAAATATATATATATATATATATATGAATTATAATCATAATATAAAGAATATTAGTACTATAAGGATTAATACGTTAGTTATTAGATTTAATTAATTTTATATCAGTTAGAAATTTAAAAAGTAATTTTAAAATAAAAAATTAAAATTTTATTAAATTACATTATTTATTGAGAAAGATTAAGAATTCAAATTAAATAGGAATACATGTATTAATTAAACTTTCTTAAAGTTTAATTAACCTATTAAAATTAATTAATTACTGATTCTCTTGATAATTAGTTCATTAAAATGCATTAATTACTTTTATCCAAAATTAATCCTCATGAGATAAATTTTTATTTTCAATAAACTCATACTCATATTCATGTTATATTGTCCAATAATTTGTTAAACTCCCAACACAATTAATTATTTATAATATGCAATTAAGTGAGGTCAAACTTAATCTCACGTATTAATCACTTATGATATAAATCATCACTAATTATCAATGATAATTAGCATTATCATCTATATTTGTTACTATTATTGTGCACTTTTTAAATATTATTTTCATATTTTTACTGTCAAACATAAACATTTTCATATAAAAATCATGCATTATCCTCATTTTTCACTTTACAATTATCTTGTAGCTTATTGCATGCATTTTATGTATTTAGTTTCAAGCATGCAACTCTTAGTAGATGTTATTTTTCTCATGTAATTTATGTATATTGACTCTTAGACTCATGTTTTATAGGATTAGAATGGCGGTTTATATATGAAATTTATGTTTTCATGTAGCACGAATCATGTTGAGTGCAACATGACTTGAGTTGGCCTTGAATTAGCTTGCAAATTTGAGAATTTTGATTAACACGACTTATGTCATGGCCAACATGACTCGTGTTGGCCTAAAAAAGGTTCATACTTCATCAACGAGCTCAATACAACTCATGTTGACTTTTTCAACCATGATTTCTCATGCATTTTAACCTCCAATGCTAATCGTTTGATCATTTTTTGAAGGATCGTGATGATTCTTATGAAATAATCAATTTTTATGTATTTTTACGAAGGATATAGGGCAAAAGCTAGGAGTTTAGTAGGGACCAAACTTGATTATAATTTGAAGGATTAGCTTTTTCTTTCTTGCCTTACAAACACTCTGGAGGAGGTTTATCTTTCTCTCCCATACGATCTCTGATTATTAGAGTTTAGATATCTTCTTATGGTGATGAAATTAGAGTTTTTAGGTTCTTGATCTATTATAACCCTCCTTTTAATTTGTCTTCTTTAGCAATTTTGGAGAGATATGAGAAGATTAGAAACTTTGAAGGAAGAGATTAGAAGAGGGACAACAGGACATGACCTAAAGCAAATCAAAAGTCAAGATGATCTTATTTACTTTTCTAGTATAATTGAACTTATGGTTGTATTTCTCATTAGAATTCTATTACTTTATAACTTATTTCATTTTATTATGTTTTAATATTTTCTAGCATAGAGTTGGGGCTTATGCTTGTCAATAAAATGCAACTCCATTTCTGGTAATCTATTTCATATTCATCATATTCTTTTGTTGCTATCATCGATTATGATATCATGTTTATTGAAAGGGCCTTTTAACTTGCTTAATTTTCATATAGTTAGTTAATTACTTTGAAAGAAGAATTAATTAAATAAAATGAACATAAGAACACCTTAAGATTGATTACCTAGAGGTATGAGTTAATTTAATGAAGGCTTGAGTGTCGAAAATGAGCTATATCACTAAAAGTAAGCTAGCAATCATAAAAATATATGTTAACTTGCTTTTACTAGGTAATCAATTCTTTGAAAGGAGATTTATTACATTATACGCTACCTTGATTAATGCTTAAGTATGATTATTTATAATTTTGAGTTGCTTCTTTATAAGTAAAATTTAAATCCTATGCCCATGTATACTAATGTAGAATAATTATAGCATAATTTAGACTAGATTAGTTAAATTTGCATGTGTCACACCCTAACCTGGTGTAACACACTCCCATAGAATAGTTAATAATCCCCTAAGCAAGGAAATCATTAAATATTCTACAAAGGATCTATACATGTTTTTAAATTTTTTTATTATTTTATTATTATTATTTTTTTACTACTGTAAATTTACTATAGTAGTCATACGTAAATATATTATCACATATTATCATAACAAAGGTAATATCAATACACAATAATATGTATCCATTTTATTTCAACATATGTTTTCATTACACTATCATGTGTAATGTGATATGTATATTTAATTTCACACAATAAGGTAATATCAATATTACACACATCACATGTTCATACTATAAGTATTACTGTCACTAAGGTTAATATATTAAGTTGCATATATACAAGATCACCATGGAGTATGTTACATTGGTCCCAAACTGCTTTCAGAAGAAGATTCTTCAGAATTGTAACCTTCTGTGATTGAGGATCGATCAGCTTAAGTTCTCACCTAAAGGTCCTGGTCATGCATTTATCAAATGAAAAACACTGAGTATAAAACTTAGTGGTGCAATAAAATAAGTAAATGACATATGCATATATCAATAATAACATTTTGAAGTTAAATCATAGTAATCAATAATAAGGCATACAACTGTATCATATTGTGCTATATTGCATCACTCGTTAGCTATTATAATCAATGCATAAGGCATATGGTAGTATTCATAAATTACTATTCATGAGTTACTATTTATGAGTTACTATTCATGAGTTACTATTCACTAAGTACCTATTCATAAATTACTATTCATCAATAACTTTCGTATTTGCAATATGTATAAATGATAATGTATGTTTGTGAGAATGCATTCATGCTTTGCATTCTCCCTCTGATTTTCCTGTAACATTTCTTTTCTTTTCTGTATGATTATATACAATCCCGTACTGGGTCCATTTCGCTATGTACCGATACTATATCATTCTCTGGTTCCCGTAGGAATATAACATTTCTCTATGGTTCATAATAAGAACCTATACTGTATGATTTCATCAAGGGAATCGATAATAACTGTATGGCTCAGTACGTTTTCATTGATCATTTCTCTGTATATCTCTTTCTTTTTCCCCTTATATCTTTTGTATGATATGTCATGAATGTCTTTATGTATGGATGATTCATAACATGATGCATAAATGATGCTTTAATGATCATAAGCAATGATGACTATATAATACAATAGATAATAGAATCTCACTACATTGTTATCATAAGCAATTAAGTGAGAAATCATCATTTTAAGACCTTATATGGGGTCATAAGATGAATAGCACAAACCTGCTATTACTTTGCCCTTATCGATACTTGAAGGGGAAGTATGCACTTCGTGAGTTGAACCTGTAACATTTTCATTTTACATGCATTTAGTAAAGTTATTCATAATAATTCAAGTACCATTCCATTCCATAGCATTCCATATTTCACAATCAAAGGATAAATGCATACACAGGTCAAAAATATGTATTAATAATCAATATATTGTAGTATAAATTTTTCTACTTTTTAAAATATACTAATAACTTATAATGTTTAATTAAGTATAATATTAAGTTTAAATACTTTGAACATCCTTTCCTTAAATAGTCGAACTATGTTATGTAAGTTACTATTCATTTGGTCGAGGGTACTATTCATGGATTACTATTCATAGTTACTATTTATAGGTTACTATTCATTTGGTACCTTTTTTTAATCTCTGTTGGATTTGTACATGTATATACATAACCATGATAGTGATCAAAACATGTAAGGCAATACACTACTCATTTGGTCAATTTTTTTACTTCTACCTTACTTTGCTTCATCCTTATAGTAACCTTATAGGACTCATTATAAACCATGAAGAAAATTTACATTTAAGCCTTCAATTCATGTATAAATCAAGACAACAAACCATACAAACAAAGTCCTAACCCATAGAAAAACATAGTATGCACATTCACTTTACAAATTAATAAGCTTTAATTTGAGTACTTGTACAAAATTTTTGAACAATGTTAAGGCCTCCAAAAGTCAATTCTAATCAGGGTTAAAAATTCTACTGAGGCTAAAATCCGAGTTTGCATACTTATGGTTCCCCTTTGTTTTTCATGCAACCAAATGCCAATTTCTTCATTCTAACACCTTATTCCATCTCACATTCATGCATTCTTATAAGTTATGCACTCATACCAAATTTTAGGGGCCAAATATGAAAAATGACAATTTTGGGCAGCAACTGTTTAAATCCTCTTTTCTTTGTACCACTTCACTTCTCATGCATATTTGACATTCTAATTCAGTCCCATTTGCATTCAAATTACACAATCAATATGCCAACACATAATGTAAGCATTTCATCCATAAAAATCAAGCCAAAACACAATGTTTGCCCCTTATACATTAAGGAAGTCATGCTTCCAAAATAAAGCAGCAAACATCCCATTCAAAATCATTACTCTTCTTCCACTTTCCTTCACCCTTTTCATATCTTTTAGCACATTTCATCACCCCATATTCATCATTCACATATAGCACAATAAATCAAGAGTTAATTACATCATATATAAGCTAGGGTTTATATGAAAACACATATACATACATAATTTCATTTCGGTTGCACCAAGATAGCATGTTAAGCATGCTTATGCACATATCTCACCAAATTCATCATTTTTCCTTCATTTACTTCAAATTCTTCATGATAGCGGAAACCCTACATGCTCTATACATCAATTATATCAAAAAAATAAGAAGCAATATGTCACACCCAGCCCACCGGGGTAACATGCTCCCGTAGAATATACAATGATTTCCCCTTCTAGGAAACCCTTATACACCCTACAAGGGATGATCGCTCGTGCATGTGACATGAATAAATAGGGGTAAGCATGCAATATAATGTCGAAGCATGACACGACATATAAATATTTATTACAATCACTGTCTACTAACCGATGAATAATTAATTACACATATTTAACTAATACCCTAAGTCCCTGCCTTCATATAATCTCACTGAATGGTTGCCTTGGGATCCGTGTTCTCCACACTGCTACAAACCTGCGTCCATCAAACGACGAACGCTGAGTATATAACTCAGTAGTGCTACAATCTTAATTAAATACTCATGTAAGGAAATAACAAGATACGACAAACCTCTTTCTCAGTAATGAGCAGGCGATGACCTGCATACATAACACCTCTAAGCCTGTCCTCTACAGGACGTTACGTAGATCATAGTTTATGGTCAGCAAACCTTTAACACATCATCACTACCCACAATATAATGCATGTAATACAATTCCCATACCCAACCATATTCCATATCATAGCACATTGACATCATAAAACACAGGAACTCACACCATCCCTAGCATACTTAGCACATAGATACCATATCACATAGGCACACATGTTCGGATA
>CANYBF010047083.1:0-16815 GCA_948192965.1 Dalechampia spathulata
ACAAGCTAGTTTCAATCAAATGCAATCAAATGCAATCAAATTATGAGCTAAAATGATGAATTCAATTCGCGTTTTTAATCAAAATTCAGAGAAAATGGAAATTCAAAAACCCTAGAAAAGTGTTCCTCCCGCCAAAATAACAGAATTTCAAATTATAACAGATTCAGGAACTTACCCGAACGGGTATGTTTAAAGAGGCGATTCGGGTAAACAACATACCCGATCGGGTATGTTGCATACCCGAATTGGGTCCTAAGATACCCGAACGAGTATGAGGCCCAAACTGACAAAAATACCTAAAAGCAACCCTAAATCGAACCCTGAACCGCACCAGAATGAACCGGGAACGCCCGTAAAGGCAAAACAATGATGGAATAGACCCAGTTCATCCCAATCGGTTCGAGAGACTCAAAATTTAGGGTGTGACATATGGCTCTGACTAAATTAAAGGAGTTAAAAGAGCAATTATAGGAGTTACTTAACAAGGGATTCATTCGATCAAGTGTATCTCCTCGGGGTGTGTCTATGTTATTTATAAAGAAGAAAGATGGGACTATATAGATGTGTATTGACTATCAGTAATTGAATAAGGTGATTATCAAGAATCGATATCCTTTATCATAAATTGATAATTTATTTAATCAATTAAAAGGAGTAGCTATATTTTCTAAGATTGATCAGAGATTCGGTTATCACCAGTTACAAGTTAAGGAGAATAGTATTCCAAAGACCACTTTTCACATGAGATATGGCCATTATGAATTATTAGTTATGCCTTTTAGATTGACTAATACATTGACAGCATTTATGGCTTTGATGAATACAATTATTAAAGAATACCTTGATTAGTTTGTTATGGTATTCATTGATGATATCTTGATTTATTCTCGAGATCAAAAGGAGCATGATCGACACTTATGTCTGGTACTACGACTAATGAGGGGGAAGCAGTTATATGGGAAACTATCAAAATGTTCATTCTAGCTGGATCAAGTTTGCTTTTTGGGGCATGTGATTTCAGTCAAAGGTGTTGCATTTAATTCTAGCAAGACACAAGCTATTGTAAAATGGTAAGCACCAAAATCTATCACTAAAGTATGTAGTTTTCTAGGTTTAATAGGATACTATACGTGATTTGTTAAAGGATTTTCAATGATAGCCACACCTTTGACTACACTTCTACATAAAGATATACCATTTTAGTAGACAGAGAAGTATCAAAGGAGCTTTGATAGGTTAAAGTAGTGTTTAACTCAAGCACTAGTGTTAATTTTACCTACACTAGGGAAGGAATATATTATGTACAATGATGCTTCACTTAATGGCTTGGGTTGTGTTCTAATGCAAGAACAAAAAAGTGATTGCTTATGCTTCTTGATAGCTTAAATCACATGAATGGAATTGCATTGAAGATATGGCGGCATTATTTATATGGTAAGAAATGTTACATTTACACAAATCATAAGAGTTTGAAGTATTTAGGGATGCAAAAGGAGCTGAATTTAAGGCAAAGGCAATGGTTAGAATTGATTAAAGACTATGATTTCATCATAGATTATCATCCAAGAAAAGATAATTTGGTAGCTGATTCTCTAAGTCAGAAAACATTTACCATACTAAAACATTCATCACTGATTCTAGTGCAGGAAGTTTGAAGATTGAATGCTCTCTTAACGGTACAACCAGATTGTATTCTTATAGAATTACAATTATAGATGAAACCTTTATTAACTAACCATATTAAAGAAGTTGCAAGGAATGATGATGAATATTAAAAGCAGTTAGGGAAAATTTAGATGAGTAACCAGAAGGTCTTCACCTTAGATTCTGAAGGTTTGCTGAGATACAAAGATCATATTTATATTCCAACAGATGAAGAACTGAAGAGACAGATACTGGATGAAGCTCATAACAGTTTGTATTCATATCATCCAGGAGGTACTAAGATGTATAGAGATTTAAAGTTATCCTACTGGTGGATAGGCATGAAGAGAGATATTATGGAGTTTGTTTCCAAATGTTTAGTGTGTCAATGAGTGAAGGCTGAACACCAGGTGCCAGCAAGTTTATTGCAACCATTGTTGATACCAGAATGGAAATGGGATAGAGTGACGATGGATTTTATCATAGGTCTACAATTAACATAGGGTAAATATCATGCTGTTTAGGTAATTGTTGATAAACTGACTAAATCAATACATTTTATACCTGATCATATGGATTATAGTTTAGACCAATTAGCAGAACTGTATATCTGAGAAATAGTAAGACTTCATGGAATGCCACCATCCATTATGTCTGATAGAGATCCATGGTTTACTTCTCAATTTTTGGGGAGTTTTCAACAAGCGCAAAGTACTAAAGTATATTTTAGTATTGTATTTCATCCTTGAATAGATGGGCAATCAAAATAAATTATTTAAATTCTGGAGAATATGTTAAGAGCTTGTGTGTTAGAATGGGTTAGAAGCTGAGACATGTACATTCCTCTTATTGAATTCACTTACAACAATAGTTTCCAATGCAGTATTCAAATGGCAACATATGAAGCATTATATGGTAGATGTTACAGAACTCCTTTAAATTAGGATGAAGTTGGTGAACGATAGATGATTGGACTTGATATAGTCCAATAGGTAGAGGATCATGTGAAATTGATTAAGGAATGGTTGAAAGTAGCATCTGATTGACATAAATGCTACATAGATTTAAAGCATAGGGATATTGAATATAATGTTGGAGATAAAGTGTTTTTGAAAGTGTCTCCATGGAAGAAAATTTGAGTCTGATGGTTATTGGTCCTTTTGAAGTGTTAGAAAGAATTGGACCATTAGCGTACAGATTGGCTTTGCCTCTAAAGTTGGAGAGAAGCCATGATGTTTTTCATGTATCTATGCTTTGGAGATATAGAGTAGATCCTTTACATGTCATACCAGTGGAGAACATAGAGGTTCAATCTGATTTATCTTACAATGAAGAGCCAATCAAAAATTTGGTGCATGAGATGAAATAATCGAGGAACAAATGGATTCCATTAGTGAAAGTACTATGGAATCATCGTACAGGGCAAGAAGCAACTTGGGAACGTGAACCCCTCATTAGGCAACAATATCCTCATTTGTTTATAGGTAACTAAGGTTAGAATTTCGAGGACAAAATTCTAATTTAAGAGAAGAGAGTTGTCACATCCTTATTTTTAGCACATATTATATTGATGATACAATTGATGTGTATTGCTTCATATATGTTATAATTGGGATGATGACATGAAATTATATGATATGTGAATGTTATAAAAAAAATAAATGATGTGATAATTGATTGATGCTATGATGTTGATATGAGAATAATAAATGGAATCAATGAATACAGTTTTGATGATAATTTGATGGTTTTGATGTTGAGAGCACTTAATATAGTTAAGTATGTTTGATTAAGATAATTCATTGAACGTACACATATTCATATATGAAAAGGTACGTATGTATATATGCATAATTATATAAGGTATTAAGATGATTTTAGAGTATAATTGAATACTGTAAATATGATGTGTGTGTATGTATATATATATATACACGGTCTGATGTATTATTATAATGCATAGATAAAGTATAAGTGATAGTATTTAAATAATGTATTGGTATTAATGTGGTAGAATGAATATATATATATATATATATATATATATATATATGTATGTATGTATGTATGTATGTATGTATGTATGTATATATGATATAAAAAAAGGGAATATATAGAAATAAGATAATGAATTAAATAATAAGTATGTAAGTTTGTAAATATATATAGATATATAATGTTAGTGGGATATTAAATTATTATATTTTATAGTGAATGGGATATTAAGTTATTATATTTTATTATTAGTGGAGGATATAAAATATTAGATATATAGGTAAATGTGATGGTGGGATAGGTGTATGTGTTAATGGAATAAGAATATGTGATAGTGGAAGGAAAGAGAAAATATTGTATTAGTATTTGAGTTAGTGGAAAAAAGATGGAGTGTATTATTAAATGAATAAATAAGTTAGTGGAGTACATTATTATATGAATAAATGAGTATTAGAGTATAAAAGATGATATTAAATATGTGTGAAAAGGGATTGATTGGAGGAATTTCGATTAAATACATATAATTATACGTATTAGAATGACTTATAGGCTATATACATGTGTGGTAAGGTGCAAGGAAGCTAATATGCAACCGCCCTAAGTAAGACCACTTAATTTCCTATGGTTTTTCCTCCCTTCACTCATTCTAACACTCTCATTTCCTCTTCTTTCCTAAGTGACCGAATGCTTTCCACTTTATCTCCTTCTTCATACACTTTCTTCTTGCTTTCTTCTTACTTTCTTACATTTTCTTTTTCTCCATAGCAACTAACAGAAACCTACATCATTTCCTTCATCTTTTCTCTTCAAACTTTAAGTCTAAAGCAAGAACTAAGTGTATTCTTCAAGGTTCAGCCAAAACACCTTCATTTTCTTCTTGTTTAAGTCAAGACCGAAGGATTTTCTTCTTATTGTTCAACTTTGAAGATCAAAATCACTAAATCTACAAATTTCATGTGTAAGCCATAACTTATTTAACATACACTTCATATTTTCTTTGTCTGATCTAACTTCAAAGGTACATAAATATGTGTAGTGGTTGAAATCAAGCTTAACAAGCTTGAAGGAAGTCAAGGTGCAAAGATTCTTATAAATACGTGGCTAGATCAAGTGGAGATCAAGTTTTAATTTGGATTTTTGTTGTTTTGCTTAAGGTGAGTAAGAGTGAGTATGGATTTATGTTAGATCTAGCAAATCTATGAGTTTATTATGAAAATCATGAAGTGGTCGAATGGTTCTCAGTAGATCTAGTAGTTTGAGTCCTTGATTTGAAGTTTATGATGGTTATTGATGTAAGAGTGGTGAAATAAAGTGGTTATATGTTGTATGGGTGTGTGTTTGATGATTCCTTGCTTTGGTCGAATACATCTAAAAGAATAAGCTAAAGGATGGTAAGATCTAAGCATGTTTAAAGGAAATTTGTTAAAATTAAAAGATAATCTTTTAAGAAAATCATAGAACCCAAGTTATAAGATGATTAATGGATGATATATTGCGAAATCTTCACATTAAGTTCATATGATTAAAATTTATGGAAAAATGATTTCTGTTTAAGTATGATTTAAATTTTGTAACTTAAAATTTAAGTAAACTTGGAATATTTTGATGTATTGAAGAACAAGCATACAACATGTTAATGACCATTGGATTTAAGATGCATTTTTAAATGATTAAGTGGATGATACTTGAAGCATGTGGCCATGTTGATGTTAGAGGATTAATTGATCAATTAATTAAGTATATTAAGTGTTATTAGAATGCTTAATGAAGTCATGGTTTGAAATGGTTTTACTTAAGATTTAAATCTGTTGACTAAAATTAAAGATAATAGTGAAGTATATGGTGTGAAGACATATGGTTTTAGAAGTGTTTTAATTATAAGATTGAATTTGATATTAAATGCATAAGTTAAAGACATGTGGTATATTATATGAAAGTGGTCAAATGAAGTGCAAGTATGTATATGATATGCGGCCATATTATGAATTGGATGTTGGAATGAATATTCTAAAGATATATGAACATTAAATTAAGTGTTTTGAGTTGGTAATTAAATGGTTATATAACAAAGGTGTTAAAGGCATGTTACAAGAAGTTATAAGATGATATCTAAGTAACTTTCAAGTAAGTCATAATATTGAACAGTGTTAGTAGATGAATAAAGATGTTATTGGATTATTTTAAAACAACAATAGTAGTATATGAATAGTATATTATTAATAAACTGTTTAAGTCATATGTTCTGGATATTAATAAATGATTAGTATTATGATACTAACTGTCTAGTATTTGATATTATAATATTAACTATTTTCTAGCAGAATACAAATATGGTTAGTAATAAGCATAAGGTAAGAAATAAGTATATAAAATTATGGTTTTAAATAAGTAATATGATATTAATGAAAGGAGTCTTATAATATACTAATGAAAAGTTTAACGAATATGAATAATGATACATTAATTAATGCTAATGTGTTTTCCTAAGTAATATATGATAGAGTAAGTGAATTGAACTGATATGTGATTAATTAATTGTTGTACAGTGATATATGATTGCAAGTATGAATTATTACTAATTAATAATGGAATTCAAATTGTTGATTAAATATGAACACTGATTTGTGATTTAGGTGGTTTAGAGGAAAATCATTGCATACCACCAGGAAATTTTAGAGGAAATGAAATTGCAGGTTTGTGCTAGTTTGAATGATGTTCCTCGATCATTAAATGATCAAAAGGAATGATGTTATGGTATAATGCAATGGCATTAAATAATTAACTATGACATGATGTTACATTCATTTACCATGTCATAATCACCATTGCATTATCATATGAAACATGGCATAGCATAACATAAGGAAGGAGGAAAATGAGCAAACTTAAGGAAAATGTTAGATAGAATGGTACTGGGTAATATGAAATGAATTCCTATGGCAATTAATCAGAAAGGAAAATGAATAAAAAGAAATGAAATGAAAAGAAAAGAAATGAATGTGAAATGGGTTCCAGTTTATTTAACCTTAGATATGATATAAAATGAAAGGCCCAGTACAATGCGCGCATATGAAATAGCCCAAAATATGAAAGGGGAATGAAATGAAATGTTACAAGAAAATAAGAGGGAGAATGCATAACATGAATGCATTCTCAACAGATAATCATTATCATTATATATGATGGAAATACATTGAATGAAATGATGAACGCACTATATGTGTATATATGATGATGTTTATAGTATCATACAAAGTAAGAATATATGGCATGACATTAACATCTATTGATGAAATATTATGATACAATGAATTATTGTGATGATGATGATACTGAGTATGATGGTGAATTAATGATGATATTGAAATGATAATCATAAGTAATAGCAAAGATGTTAAATAATGATAATGGCATACAATTAATGGCATATGATATATTTGAATGGTATGTATATGCTAATGCATTATGATTAATTGAAATGATGATTTCTTTGTTATTATATTATATGATTTACACAATAATTAAATTGATTTATGTTGGTATGTGATTATCATGATATTTGTAATATATGTTATACAAGCACCACTGAGTTTTATACTCAACGTTTGTCAATTGATGAACGTAGGAACTAATGAGAACAGGAAGCAAGGGAATCATTGAAGTTAGCAACAGGTCATTCAAATAAAGTTATTGGTAAAGACTCAGACTTCTCAGTAGATCTCTATTCTATAAATCTCGTACTTCTTTCATTATTTGGTACTTTGGCAGTAAAAATAATGGTAAAAGTAATGACAGTAAAATTGATGGGTTTTTTTTATGAAAATAATATAACAATGCATAAATGATATGAGTAATGTGAGTATGCAAATAATGTTTGAAAAGATATGGATTGTTATGCACATTTTCATTATAAAAAAAATACTGCATTTTAATTGGTTAAGTAATGTAATCCCTTATAGGATGATTATCAATTTTCTAGAATAGAGAATTAGTAATTATGCTATGGGAGCATGTTACACAGCAGAAAGGCATGACATAAAGGACTCCTTGTGCTTCTTCTTAACCATCCCTAGGCCAACCACAGTCATATCAAACTAGGATTTGAACTTATATTGCTTGCATAAAGCAATGTAGAGTGGCTTCCATTTGATCATAGTTGCCTTGTTCAGATTATGATATTAGGCCAACATTGATCCCTCAAGTGAGATGAAAAAGAGTCAGATTATCTATTCATCCAATAAATCAATAATGCTCATTATCATTGTGTAAGTCTTAAAATGATTCTTTGGATCCCTAACCCTATTGTACTTGGGAATATCTGGGAGCTTGAATTTTATAGGAAGCCCTTTGATAGCTCTAACTGAGAAATCATCAAAATCCAAATTAGACTTGATGCCCTTAGGCTTCATAATGCACTATAGTTATTCAACCTTCTATTCCAGGGTAGAAGTTTTAGACTTGTGAACATCATGCATCCACATAAGAGTATCATAATATGTCTTTATGTTATACAAGTTAACCATCTTCCCTTTTGTGAGTGCCGGTTTCTACCGGAGCCCAGAGCGAGGCTTGCGATGCTCATAGACCTAGGACCGCACTTAGAGCGAAAGCATTGACTTCTCGAGGGGTTCCCCCGGGGAATGATATGGACTCGAAAGAGTCCCAATAGAGTCACCACCAAATGGTTCCGGATTGGTCCAACCGACCTATAGCATGAGTACTAGTTAAACTTTTCAGAGATTGGGTTCAGGTGGTGGAGATCTATTTCTATGAGTTTCCAAAATCGATTTTACCATTATAGTTAAAATTAATTATCTTAAGCAGGCAAGCATGCGAGCGTATATGTAAGCACACAGTGCGACATACGATTTGGCATTATAAGATTGTATGTAGAATGGCATATAATGCTATATGGCATTTGGATGGCATGGCATATGCGTGCCATGGAAAGTAGCAATAAAATAACATAGTATATGCATGACATGTGAATGTGAATGACATATCATATGCATGACATGGCAACTTAGCATGATATATAAGCATATAATCATGATAAATAGCACATATAGCGTAATACGTTAGTGTTTTTGGATCGTATTGATGTTATAGAATGTATGGTGTATATGTGGCATATGAAATGAGTGGCATGGCATATGCATGACATGCGAAATAGATGACATGGCATATGCATGGCATGTAGAATGGATGATATACCATATGCATGACATATGAGGGAAATGACATATCATATGCATGATATGTGAGATGATGCGAAACATGGCATACACATGGCATGTAGCATGGATGACATATTATATGCATGATATATGAGATGAATGGCTTATCACATGACATATGAGATGACATATGTATGGCATATGAGGCGAATGATATATCATATGCATGATATTTGAGATTATGTATGACATATCATGTGCATGACATATGAAATGATGTATGACATGGCATATGCATGACATGATATAATGTATATATATGAAATGACATGGCATATGTATGACATGGCATAATGATGTGCATTTGGCATGGCATAGTGATATATGGGTGAATTGGCATTTGATATGATATGCGATATGGTATGTGGTATGGCATACGACATGACATGGTATATGACATGTGACATGGCATGGCATTATGGCATAATGACATGTGAAATGATGTGTTATATGCATGGCATATAGTATGGTAAATGGCACGTTATTGGATGGTGAGTTGGAATATTTTAATTGTATTTAATGTATTTATACGTATAAGCATACGAAATATAGTATGTTATGACATGGTATATGCATGACATGGCATAGTAGTGTGTGATGTGGCATGTGACATGATGACATATATTTTAGCAAATATAAATCATCCATGAATAAACATACCGAAAGGCCGGTGAAAGGGATCGAGGAAATAGGGGTGCACATGGGATTTTAGAGGATAAATTATTACAAAGCCATAATAAATCTATCCTATTACAAAAATGTCCTCGCATACATATTTTGGGACGTTAAGTAACATCCTCTCCTCCTTGGATACTATTTCACCTTGGGTAGCACGAGCCAAAAATGCATGAGTGTTTATTATGCAAAATAAACAAATAAATTCATTAGTAGTAAATGAAATTAGGATTTATTTAACTAGTCTAATGCCATGTGAAAGCATGAACCAAGAGTCAAAATCCAGTTAATTGTTAGGCAACAATCATGTGAATTTACACGAATCAGATCATGAAAATTAATAAAAATAAAAATAATTTTAGGCAAAATTATTTTTGTTTGATCATGGAAAATCAAATGGGAGTGCTAACATCACTTGGAGCAATTGGAGATAGCCACTCAACCAATTTGAATCCAATCCTTTCAAAAATCACATTTTTAACAAGTTAAATCGGCATTTAATCATGAAAAAATAATTTTGAGGCCAAAATTAATTAAATGTAATTATTTTATGATAGATCCAATACACTTGAGCTACTGTGAAGCATCAAATATTATTGGAAAAATCAAACCAGTTTTGAAAACAAGCGAAAAAGTGATTTTTCGGGAAATTTTCCAGGGAATGTGCGTCACATCTAGACCTATGTGCGTCATACATAGGTTATGTGTTGTGCACATAGATGGATATGTGGCACATATAGCTCATGAATCTATAATAAAATCAAGTTTATCAGTACAAACATGATCAACAGACAAAAATAAGCAACTTTAATGAAGACAGTACCTCATTTTGAGCTCGGATCGGCCTCCGTTTCGCAATCCAAATAATGAATTATGCAATTGATATGAATAATTAATTTTAAGGCTAAAATCAATTATATATAGATAATATTTGACAGATCCAGAACCCTAGAAGCATAGACAAGCCTCTGGAGTTGCTGGAAAAATCAGATCCGAAGTGAAACGGGCAAAAAATGGGAGTTTTTTGGAAAATCAAAGGCCTATATGTGCAGCATATAGGCCTATGTGTGCCATATATAGGCTAGATGTGGTGCACATAGGTGTATATGTGGTGCATATAGCAGTGAAAATAGAGGGAAAATGGAGTTTTTAGGCAAAAACCCGAGATCCAACCCTGATCTAGGCAGATCTAGGGCTGAAAATACATTTTTGCTTCGTGGATTTGCATCCAACATAAGAAAAATAATTTTAAAGTTAAAATTATTATAGATATGTGAAATATATGGTAGATCCAGAATACCAAAGGCATAGAGAGGCCTCAAATGTTGTTGGAAAGACCAGATCAGGCGAAAAACCAGAGTAAAATGGAAGAAAATTGGTATTTTTTTTGAATTCTAGGGCCTATATGCATAGCATATAGGCTTATGTGTGCCACACATGGGTTATATGTGGCACACATAGGTCTATGTATGGTGCACATAGCCTGGAAAATAGAGGAAACATAAGGTTTTTGAGAAAAATGTGAAATCCGGCTTTGATCTAGACAGATCAAAGCTGAAAATCAGTTGTTTTGAGTACCCAACAACATGACTAAACAAGAGAAATGCATGATTGAAGCCAATTACAAGTAGATCAAGCCAAAAATTGGAGATTTAGGTAAAACTCCAAAGAAAAATGAAAGAAAATAAAAAATTTACCTTTGGGTAGCAGGTTTTTCTTGTAAATCTTCAGTCCAATCATACTTAGGGAGCCTAACTAAGGTTAATTAGTCTCTAAATCTAAGCAATTAATTAATTAAATGCTTCATTAATTTTGAAAATATTTTGACGGAGTTTTGGCTGCTCTTAGAGTAAATTTCAGACCTCCATCAGATGACCCCAAGCTCTATATTTATAGAGCCAAATTAGGTTTTGGCAAAAATGTAATTTTCTATTCGAAAATTAAAAATTTTAAGGCTATGTTCACCATACATAGCCTATGTTCGCAGCATGTAGTGCTACATGCTGTGCATATAGCATTTTAACCCGTCGCGTGGGGCCTATTAGGGTTGCATCAGGACGTGCACCCCATGCCCCATAAGCATCATTTTGTGTGCCAAGACATTGTGTAACATGGCTCACATCTAGTTTGGTCCCGAGAAGACTCCCGACCAAACGTCTTTTTATGCTATATACGCAGCACATAGTGCTACATGCTATGCATATTGCATTTTACCCCTATGTCTGCCACCTTGCACGGGCAAAATGTAACATAAGCCATATGTCAAATAAGCATCATTTGATATACTAAGACATTGTGCAATGAAAAGTTTTCTGGATTTGGTCCAGAAAGTGGGCCCCACCAAACATCTTTTCTTTTCAAATAGTGCACGCATAGCATTGTGCACCCTATGTGTATTTCACCTTGTATGGGCAAAATGTAACGTGTGTCACATGTCAAATATGTGTTATTTGACATTCTAAGATGTTGTGTTATACGGAGCATGTTAGATTTGGTCCCAAAAGTGGGCCCCACCAAACATCTTCTTTTGCTACATGCATAGCATATAGTGCTATATGCTACGCATATAGCATTTTCATTCTATGCGCACAGACTCGTACAAGCAAAATGTAACGTGAGCCATATGTCAAACAAGAGTCATTTGACATTCTAAGACATTGTGTAGTGAAAAGTACTACAAATTTGGTCCCGAGAAGGCTCCCGACCAAACATCTTTTTTCGTTAAATAGTGTGCATAATACTATGCACCCTATTCATGCATTTCACCTCATATGGGTGAAATGTAATGCATTTCTCATGTCAAATAAGCATCATTTGACATTCTAAGATGTTGTGCTATGCAGAGCATGTTAGATTTGGTCCCGAAAGTTGGCCCCACCAAACGTCTTAGTTTGCTATATGTGTAGCATATAGCATTTTCATGCTATGCGCTCCACCTTGTACGAGTAAAATGTAACATGTTCTGTATGTCATCGGAGTTGCACTTGACATTCTGAGGTGTTATGTAGCTTTAGCTCTTACTAGATGGGCCCCAGGTGGTGAGCCCTACTAATGTCACTTCTCGGGCATATAGTGCTACACACCCAAAGTGTAGTATTTTGCATGCTACGTGCTCTACCTCTGATAGGCATAATGCAATATGTTCTGTAGGCACAGAATACACAGAAAAAGGCTAAAAAGGATAGTGGCCCCACCAAATATCATGGTGGGCCCTACTAACTGTAATGTGCTTTGTACACCCAGAACACTCAAAGAAAGCAAAAGAGGCATATATGCACTATCGGGGTTGATATCGGGGACCTATACCAAGCCGAATCGACAAGAACCCGAAATCGTAGGTGGGTGAAAAGTCAGGGTCAACAGTTTTAATCTTGACTAGAGCTAGTAAGGTGGTAAAATCCCTAAGACTGAAGGCCCCCTTTAATCCACTATTGCAGGAGGGGTTTGAAGTTAATGGATAGCATCTTCTCCATGAATTGGTCAATCATGGCTTACATGACTGCAAGTGAAGCCTTATCTAGGATTGGGCAAGCATTTTTTAATGGTGATGCAATATTTTAGTAGTTTGTAGATTTATCATCTTTGTATACATAGCAGATGGAGTTAGCATGTATGCACGAGTATGCATTTTCTTTTAATGTGTATGATAAAACACATAAGATGTATGCATGGCATAAGCTATGAAACATCTGACGTTATGACTGCAAGAAAAATTGGTTAGTGAACATGTAGCACATAATAATGATCCTTTCCACCCTTATAGTTTTATGAAGATTGGTTAATCCAAATTCTCCTAGGTGGAATAGCCTATAATTATACTAGAAACTCAAGGCATGATACTATCAACATGTAAGGCATATAAAAGCTTAATCATTGCTTGACCATACGAGGGATTACAGTGAAAATCTATTGGCATTTCAAAATAATTATATTATTTTGACAAGAGCATAACCATTTCATAGGTACAAGGTTGTAAACTTTTTCAGAATTATGATAGAATTCTGATTCTTCTCATAGCAATATGTGTTTTGGAAAATGGGCCAGATTTAGGCAAATCCATTTACATGATTAGGCATTGATCCATATAACATGTGAAAGAAGGGTTCTAATTTAAAATGTTTCTATGATTAGCTACATGGGCTTTAGTCTGGAAAATAAGTTAAGGTCTCCTGTTATGGTTTCCTCATACTTATCCATTAAAAATAAAATTATTAATATGAAACTATACCTCATGTCTATCTAGTTGAGGAATAATTGACGATCCACAATACTAAGTAGCAAAAAATGGAAGTAGAATCGCATTCCCAATAAGTCAAAAGAAGTCTAAGGTACTAACCCACTTACAATTATCAGTTTAGAAGAGATAAGAGTGTTGTGTGAAATGTAAATGGTGTATGTGTATGAAACATAATTAATCAATTAATATATTAAAAGTGACATGAAACTCCAACTTTCAATGTCACCACTCTTCATTGTAAGTCTGTAATGAAGTCACCACTATGGGTGAGGCTTTCACCATAACCTACAATGAATCTTGCAATAGACAGCATCAAGGCCTCCTTGGAGCAAAGAGCAGACTTTCCAATGGGCTTCCTTGGGAAATGATACAGATCCATCAGAGGTCGTAATTAGAATCATCACCTAAATAATTTTGGATTCAATCAATCCATAGCATGAGTACTAGTTAAACCCTTTAGATATTGGGTTCAAGTGGTAAAAATCTTTTTATTTATAGTTTCATATTACAATTCTACCATATTAAGTAGCTAATTATCTTAAGCAAATGATTTGTATTCATAGGAATGAATAAACTAATTTAAGCTATGTGCGATCTCACATTAATATTATAAAGTCCCAAGATGTATAAAAATGGAGTTAAAAATATATTTTGAGTGAAAATATATGATTTTAGATTCTACTTATAAGAATGTGTATCGCACATTAAGTAATATCCACCATATATTATATGAATAGTAATAATGTATATTGCATATTTAGTAATGTCTATTATACATTATATATTTTAATTCATATTTTATGTAAAATACATAAATTGAATCTTATAAATGTCATAAAAATGACCCAAGAACTTTTAGAATCATGCTAAATCTAAACTCAATTTACTTTCCAAATTATTTTTAATCATCCACAATTGCACTGAAATTAAATTAATTAATATTACTTTTGATTAAAACTTGAAAAGTTAATTGTTATGTAAAAATTTACCAAATTAATCATGAAAAATAGGCAGGGAGATTTCAAAATCCTCTATTATTATTTAGAAATTAATTCAACATCCAAAACTCAATTCAATCATCTTAATTTTGCACCAAACTCAAATTAAATGGCATTTAATTTTAAAATAATTAAAAAATTAATTTTTATGCAAAAATTAATTAATTTTGTCACTTCTTTATCACACTCGCGTTTGACACCCTAGGAGTTTTAGTATATTTATGTATGCTTGATTGAATTTATATGTATATGTATACATGTTTTGGTATAATTGCCTGCGTATGTGCTCTGTATGCTGTGACTGCATATGCGTCGTAATGACATGATGAATGCGTATTTGTATATATATAAGGTGTGTGCATGATGGCATGCATGTGTGGTATATTTTATGGGTGTTTCAGGTAGCTGGGAAGTGAGTTTGAGGGTGAGGAGAGGAGTTTAGAGTGTGGTACGGACGTATAGGGCTTCGTACGGTCGTATCGAGTAAGGGAAGTCAGGGGACTAGGGCTCCTGGAGGCCGTACGGGCATACCAGAGGATGGTCCGGTCGTACGCATGCTCGCAAGAAAACAGGTTTGTTAGGTAGATTGGAGTCGTATGGGCGTACCAGAAGGAGGTACGGCGTACCGTAGCTCGCAGGTTTTTGGGTTTATCAGGCTTTTTGGGTTGGTACGGGCGTACGTTACTGGTACGGCCATACGCGACTTAAATCTGCCTTTTTAACAAATTAGAATAAACCCTTTTCCTTATGTTCTTTCACCCTAAACACTTCTAAATGTCTTAAACCCTAATAAAACACCCGTAGAGGGCCTTTGAAGCACAGGGATAGTGCAAGAGCGTGGACTAGAGGTTAGAGCTTGATAGAACCAGGAGTACGGGCTTGTGATAGCAGTCTTCTTTCTTCAAGTTTATGCTAGATGTTTATTGCCTAGCTTCTTTCCTAGCTTCTGCGGCCCTGTAAGGCCTAAAACTGATGCTCGAGGATTGAATCCCCTATGGTTGTGCTTGTTTATGCCATGGATGCTTATGATTGTGGTTATGGGTTCCGAGAAGGAATGTATGTGTGGCTCTTGGTTCTGGGAAGGAACGTTCCTTGTGATTATTTGGTGTTTGGCTTGTAGGATTGTTATATGGCTTGTTCATGCATTACAAATGATGGCATAGCATAGCATGGTGAGGGAGTGAAATAAGGGTGGCGAAAATGAAGTACAAGAAGTACCGGGGTACGAGATGTACCGATATCAATTAATATGGTGAAGGGTGTAAGATGCTCCTACAGGTACGAGAAGTGTCGGTATTAATTAATATGATAAAGGCATGAGATGTACCTGGAAAAGAGTGCAAAAGGCACCAAACCGAGCGCGAGTGCATTGTACAATTGATTGTTGAGCATTCATGATTATGTGATTGGCTTTGTGTCATGTTCTTGGTTGTATGCTGTATGGATTAACCTGTGTCTGTGTATGACATGCTTTGTATTCCTAGCACCATTAAGATTTATTCTCAGCGTTTATCATTTGATGAACGTAGGTCCGAGTTCAGAGGGTGAGCACCGGGATTAGAGGCACAGCAGCTGGTTCGTGTCTTGGACTTCTGGACGAACTCCTGCAACTTTGTATATTTATGCATATTCCTTGTATTTATTGTATTTAGCAATATACTGAATGTAGTGTATAAGAATCCATGTATATCTAGGGTTTTGTATTTGGTTTTTATTTATATATATATCTTTTGGTTATTGGATTTTTATATGAGCATTAGAGTTTAAAATCCCTTGTAGTATAAACATTGTTTTCCTGAGACGGGAAAGGGATGGTTATGCTACGGGATCATGTCGTCACCCCTCGGGTCTTGGGTTGGGGTGTGACAGTCTTTCTACTGCGTAACATGCTCCCATAGCATGATTATTATGCCATCATGCCACGTCATATGCTAATATGTCACGCCACATGTCACACGCCATTAATGCCATGTCATTATGTCACATGCCATGCCACATGTCATACGCCATTTTGCCATGTCATTATGTC
>CANYBF010047106.1:0-25343 GCA_948192965.1 Dalechampia spathulata
ACACTCAGAATACGCGGCGGGTCCCGCCAGGCGCCATGGTGGGCCCCACCAGTTCTGAAATGTTCTGCGCCCCAGAACACATAAAGGAAGACACAGGGGCCTATACATATAATCAGGATCAATACGAGGACTAAATCCTAGTCTAATTGATAAAGATTCGAAATTATAAAATGGTGAAAAGTAAGGGTCAACAACGTGATTGTTGATTATGTTTTGTAATATGCATAAAGGTAACATGCAGTTATTGGTCTAATAAATTAGGAAGTATATATGTTGGGAATCTAAATTATACTAAATTATTAGGTGGTGAACTTAAAAGGATAAAGTGATCAAAGCATATAAAGATTGAAGTGCTTAATTTTAGTTGCAACAACCTTGACAATTTAATTATGGAGTAAATTAATTATGCCCATTCATGTTCAAGTTGTTTAAGTGGATATATATGTATGCTTCAAAAATTTAAAAGTTACTGAATGTTTCTTAACAAAATGATTTTATGCATGGGTTAAAAATATAATGATACATGCAAATGGTTTGGTGAAAGTGTGTAAGTATGCGATATGGTTGCTCTACTCTTATATAAAATTATTTAATAAACTGATAATTTGGGAGGCTTTTAGGAATTTCCAGTAGCTATAAGAGCTAAAGTGTGATTATAATGGAAATAAGACAAGCCACTTAATGATTTTATTAAGCTACAATGTCTTAATGATTTCATAAAGCTACGATGTGCTTACATAGCTTCTTATAACTAATGTAAGGAATGTTTATGATGAATTGACTTTTAAAATGGATAAGCAAAATAGGATTTATCAACTAGCTTAATTTTGGTTAACAATTATGGTTCATAAGAAATATTAATCTTCATGAATGGCAACATATAATTGTAATATAGAAGGTGACACATATGCATGAGGAATTAAATAGATTTTTATCTGAAATCATCACATGGCTTTATATAATTAAAGTGTTTGATAATTGATAATGATTAAGGGAATTGTTTAATTGAATTATGTTGTTGAATAGAAGCAATATTCATGTTTATGTATGCCAAGGTAATGTTAAACTCCATTAGGTTAAAAGAATTCAAAAGACCTAGCCATATATTCCAAATTTCTTGTATGCCTTGTGAAAGTGCTTGAAAGGATAATTATTTAAGGACTAAGTTATATTATTATGAAGGAATGATGTTTGTTCTTATAGTTAAGCTAAATGCATAAGTAGTTGAATTCTCCCTTATTATTAAATATCTTGGTAGAAATGCTTGATAAAATAATTTTGTTCATTATTTTTAATGGAATGTCATGTAATAATCATATTAATGGTTATTATGAAGTAGTAAATAGCTTAGAATTTTACATACATATGCATGAAATTGTATGGCTAATGTTATTATGTATGAACTTAAATGGTAGTAATTTAGCCAAATATATATGCTTAGTTTGGAGCTATCATAAATGGTTAAAAATACATACATGTGTTTTAGGCTTGGTCAAATTGTATGGCTATTGTTATTATCACTTTATTTATTGCTCGATGAGATATATAATTGTATATTATAAATTGTTACAAATATGAAAGGAAAATGTTGGCTTCACATGATAAAAAAAAATCATAAAATCATATAATATTGTATATATGAATGAAAATAACATATATATAGGAATGAAATGAACAAGTGTTTGAAAAGGCCAAATTGTAATGAAATATTTATATTGATAATTTAACTAAAAGGTTATAGAACTAAGTCTAATAGGTAAAGAAGATATAATCATTACTCTAACTTAGTGGATAAATAAAGGTAAAGGAAAGATAAATTTATACTTAATAATTTTTAATTGAAAATGAGACCAATAGGTAAGTTAAAAGCTTGATGCATAAGTACTAATCATTTTATATGTAATATTATTAATGATGTGATGACAATATAATTGATATATGCTTGCTTAAAATAATTGTGAAACTATGTGTTAGTCTTAAAGTAGTAGTCAAGAGAGGTGAATTAATAAACTTAAAAAAAATTAAAATAATTTTAGCAAACTATTTCAAAACTAGTAGACTATTTTTGAAATTAGTAAATTAAAATATACCTTAAAAAACTATTTTTTCAAAATAAACTCAATTCAAAAATAAATCAAAGTTGTGAAAATAACTTGATTAATTTTTGAAAACCCCCCTTTGAAAAATAGTAGATTGATTGAAGTGAAAAATATTTATAAAAAGCCTTTTAGAAATAAAGCAATTAAAATTAGCAGGCTAATAAGTGAGAAGAAGAGAAGAAATAAGTGGGCATATGATAAATAGTGTTTAAACCAAAATGCTTATATTCACTCTCTCAAAATCAAGTTTGAGGCTCCATTAAAATCAACAACAAGTTTTCAAGGCTAACTTGGAACCTTTACAATAATAGTTTTCAAGGCTAATTAGCAAGCTCTTCGAGTTTTCAACAAGCTAACTTGACAATCTCTAATGAGTTTTTAGTAGACTAAACTTGTAACCTCAAGTTTTCAATAGGCTCACTTGTCACATCCTCAATCAAGCACCCCACTATGCATTTATGAATTGATTGAAATGTCTTGTTTTATATGTTATTAGTATGAAAATGATATGAAATTATGCTAATAATGGAAAGTATATGATATGATAAGAGTTTCATGCCTTATAATTGAAATGAGAAATTTTGACGAAACCCCTAAACGGAACCATTGAACGGTGACTAATTGATGTTTTTGATATTGAAAATACTTAATATGATTAATTAAGTAAGCTTAAGATGATTATTCTAACTGAAGTTAACTAATATGAAAAGATAGTTAAACAAGATTTTGAATTATTTAAGATGTCATAATTGAATGATGATGATGTAAGTATGATATAAGTGAGCCTAATTATGATCTTAATGTATTAGAAAAGGAGTAATTATGTATTAATAATGTATTAGTAAAAGTATATAATAATATATAGATATTAGAAAAGTATAATTAGAATTTTTATTAATGATGTCATGATGATATTATTAAGTGGTAGGATAATATCATAAATGAATGATAAATAAATTAATGTTATGTAAATAGATAAATAGATGAATATATGATTAAAAATAGAATAATTTAAAATAGATTTGAATTAGTATACTAAATTAGAAGTGGGATTGGAAATGGTGTTAGTGGGTTTGGAAATTGTGTTAGTGGATGGAGAGAGAAATTAAAATATTGGTATTTTAGAGTTAATGAAAAAAGATGGAGGGGTTTTTAATATAAAATAAGGTGAATTGGGGTATGTATAGAGTATAAGATACATGCATATGAGTGTTTATTAGTGGAATTTAAATTATATATGTATAATTATACGTATTAGGGGCTAAAATGTAGTTTTGGAGGTATATAGGGCTTAATATGGGATTTTTCCAAATGGAACTCATTTCAAATGAATTTTATCTTTATTTGGACTTAAATTCCACTCTTTTATCCAAATATCTCCTTATGGTCGAAGCATATACACCATTCACTCTTCATTATCCTCTTGTCATTTCCTTTCTAGCTTATCTCTTAACTGTTCTTACATTTCTTTCATTATTCTCTAAAGAAGCAAAAATATTCTTCATTAAATCTTCATTTTTGCCTTAAAAATTCTTGAAAAATATAATATCTATATGTTTGGAACAATTTTGAGTTAAAAGATCTTCATTTCTTCATGTTTATACAAGAAGCCAAAGTGTTCTTGTAAGCAACCGAAGATTTCATCTGATCTTCCATCTTTTCATCTTGTTTTTCTTAGTTGCATGCAAGATGTTTGAGTATACTACAAGGTAAAGTTAAAATACTCTTGGTTTTTCTTTTGTTTCCATGATGATCGAAACCTTCTTTTAATGAATCTTCAAGTTATAGCTGAAACCTTCAAGATCTATGAGTTTTGGTTAGAAACCAAAACCTACCTTGTTGTTTAACTTCATTTTCTTATTTGATCTCTATATTTAAGGTACATGCATGTTGATATAGGTTAGGCAGCAACCTTAAGGAAGTCATAGAGGTTGAAGTTCATACAAATCCATAGCAAAATCCAAGGAATAGCAAGTTTTAGTTGAAATTTTGGTTGTTTGGCTAAAGGTGAACCTTGGTGAGTATGAAGTATCTATAGATCTACTGATTTGCATACTAAATGAGTATTTGATGGTTTGGGCAGAATGTTTTATGTTGGTTTTATTTGATTATTTGATGGTTAAATTAGTTAGAGTTGTAAAGAAGATGAAATAAAGTGATTAGTGGTCGTGTGAGTTTGTGTCTTGTGCTTTTCCTTTTGGCTGAATCATTCAAGCAACATTTTTAATTGTTGATAAGTCTAAAACATGATTTTTAAGAGATTTACTAAAAAAATAGAAGGTTAATAGAAAAGAAGATGATTAAATCTAAGCTTAAGATAAGTTAATTTGATGCTTTAACACTTAATCTTCATTTTTAAGTATATGGAATTTAAAAACTATGAAAAATTGATTCTATTAAGTATGATTAATTATTTAACTTAAGATCTAAAGTGAGATAGAAGTCTTATAATGAAAGAGTATTAGCATAAAACATGATTAATGGAAATTTGACTTAAGATATGATTTTAAGATGTTAAATGGACAAAAAAAGGGAGCATACGGCCATAAAGATTTTAAGGATTTAAATGAGTAGAAAAATGAGCATATTAAGTATAATTGGAAGGTTTATTGAAGTCATAAATAAATAGTATCAATTGGTTGGTTAAGGTCAAAGTAAGTTGACTAAATTAAAAGATATAATGAAATATGACTTAAGGTGTGCTAAGAAGACTTGTGATGAATTATAAATGAGAACCAAAAAGATTATTAAGTATAATAAGTATTATTAAAAGTTTTACAAAGTTAATAAGTGAATGATATATTATGGTTAAGTAATGTTATAATATAGGTAACTTAAGAGTGCACTTTTAAATGTTAAAGGAATTTTAATGTAGAATACGGCTATAACACATAAGTGGACTTAAATGATCAATTATTTGAGTATGCTAAGTGACTTTAAGAAGTTCAATAAGTCAATAATTAAGTGGTGTGATATTATTTTAAATAAGATTTTAAGTTAAGGATTTAATCAGATGATAACAGTGAAGCATAAGTTGATTAAATGATAAATGATTATACTTAAGTGATGGATAATGAACAAAATGAGGCAGATAGTATATGATGTGATGTTGTTAATATAAGTGTTAAGTAAATAAGTAATAAGCAATTATATTCAATGTTATTGGACATGTATGATTAAGTAAGATAATGTCAATAATATATCAAGTAAAGTTACAGTTTGAATTATTAATTATATACATGACAGTAGTAGTTGTTAGGGAACCTGTTAGCATAAAATCATTAAGTGTTAGCCAAATGTTTTGTTAATGAATTTTGATATTCAACATTCTTATAAGCATCAGATAATACAAAATTGTGTTAAATAAAAGGGATAAGATAAGACATAGTTATATTAAGATGTTATTGGTTAGATTAACTGACAAAAATATTTTATGATCAGAGTAAGTTATAATTTTAAATGAGCAGTGTTAATATCATGATAGTTTTACAAATTAATAGTGACATATTAACTATTAAGTTATTAAGTGTTGCAAATAAATTAAACAGAAAATGATGATCAAATATTTTTTTTAAGATAAGATATTACTATGATAATTATATAATAATAAATATTATTACATAACTGTTTAATTAAATTAATTATGTGATCAGATCAGGAATGAAATAAAATCATAATCATATAAAATGTTACTGTCTAGATTGAATAATAGGAATGTTATATTATAAGGTTTTATCAAGGAATTTAAATAATTTACTATTTAAATATACTAAGATGTTATAAGCTGTTTTATTTTAAATGTAATTATAGATAAGTAATAAGAAGCAGTTTATAAAATGGGTATAAGATTAAAGATAATATAAGAATTATGATGTTAGTAAAGAGGTTTTAAGATATAATAATGGAAGATTATTAATTACAATTTTAGTGGTAGAATTATTATAATAATTTGATATTACATATATCATATTCAGTTTTGAAATAAGCTGATAATTAATTTGAATATATGGAATAGTAGATATCATTGTAAATATTTATATGATTTCATAAATAATGTTGTGATGTGATGAATGATTATCACTAATATGTGATTGGTTAATACAATGGTATATGATTTACAAATGTGGAGTAATGAATGATTTATGTGAAATATTAATTATTAATTTAAGATAAACATTGCATTATGATTAGGTAATTCTGTGGATAATCGTCACGTATCAATAAAGAAATTAAACAAAGGGAAGAATATCCCAGGTTTGTGCTATTTTAATTGGAAGCTCTATATCATTTAATGGTCAAAGGGACGATAGTATGGTAATGCAATAGCATTACACAATTAATTATGATATGTTATTAACTATTCTTTAATCATGATATATACATAATGCATTAAGTATGAACATGACATAGCATGACATGGAGAAATAAAGGAGGAAAATCAATATATATAAGAAAAATGTTAAATGAAATATACCGAGAATATGATATATTTCCTACGGAAATTAAATAAAAAGGAAAATAATATGGAAAGCAAAAAAATAAAAGATAAAGATAATGAATGAGAAATAGGTTCCGATTTGTTGAACCATAAGCAAGTTATGTTATGAAAGACCCAGTACATGCACATATAAATGAAATGGTCAAATGTTTAAAGTACAGATATGAGGGAGAATGCATAACATAATTGCATTCTCATAAAAATACATTGTTCATGAATAAATGATGATGATGCAATAACTGGTATTAAATTATACAACTATTGTTATTGCTTACAGTAAATATACATATCATGACATTCATGTTTACTGTTAAATTGATATGTTAATGATAATATTCAAATTAACGATAATGATATAAACATGATGTTAATATGTTATGTTATAATGATTATGTTGATATTAAATAATGATGTGCAATGCATGGTGATATTGACATTTAAGTAATGATTAAATAATTGATTAAGATAATGATTATATAATGTATTAAGGTGATTTTGATTTAAACATGACTATGATGACATAATAAATATGTATGAGATATTACAATAGATGGAATAAAAATCATGAATAGTGCTGAAATTGAATATTAATGATAATGGTATATAATTAATGACATCATGATATTATGTTTGAAATATTTAATGATATTTTATGAATTTATTTATACGATAATCATTTACCATCATTAAATTATGGGATTACATTTGGAAGTAAATGGGACATATTGATATATGATTTTTATGATATTTGATATTTATGCTATACTGGTACCACTAAGTTTTATATTCAGCATTTATTATTTGATGGATGTAGAAACAAGCAAAGCCGGAGAGTAGAATCATTAGCAATGTCAGTAGCTAGACAAATATTTAAGTTATTGGTAATTGGTGTGATTTTCTTCAGACTTCTATTTTTGAGATAATCGTGCAACTTCTTAAATAAGTACATTGGTAGTAACTAAAATAAGTTTGGTGGTATTTTAAAATAAATGATAGTATTATTAATTATGATGATATTTTCATGATGATACTTTAATTTGTAAAAGAAAATGTGTGTATGATAATGATTTTAATAAGGTGATGATTTAAATTCTGTGATAATATAATGATACCTGGGAATGATAGATGGATCAGTTATAGATGATGGATTGTTATATATATATATATATATATAAATTTTTGAACTTAAATCATGAATGTATGGAATCCCTTGTAGGATGATTATTAGTTTTCTTGAGTAGAGAATTAGTAATTATGCTATAGGAGCATGTTACGCAGTGAAAAGACGTGACATGTTTTGTGCTCACTTGTAACCTCTTCAAGTTTTCTCACAAGGCTAACTTGATAACCTTTTACAATAATCAATATGATTTAAGAATAAAATCCTCATACTCTTTACAAAATCCTATTAAAAAGATAAAGAATAAGTTTTCAAATGGAGCTCTTTTCAAAACACTTTAAAGATGTCTATCAATTTAATCTTTTTTCATTCTTCTTATTCGTGTTTTCTAATTTTAAAAAATCATGTATTTATATTGAAAAAATATGATCATTATATTCTAAATATATAGATTATAAAAATGTAAGTTTATCAAATTCAATATGAAAATAGCTTTTATTGCATGAAATCAGTAAACTAATTTACATGATAAACATATTTATTATCAAATTTAATTTTTTGAAAACTTACCATTTTTAGAATATCAGAAAATTATTTTATCAAAAGAGAAAAATTTGTATTTTTGAAAGATGTCAGATTTAAGCTTTATAAGGAATATATTTTCTCAAAATTTTCTTAACAAAATTCTAAGAAAATTTCTTAGTAAATGATCTTTCAATAAATCCTCCTAGATATCCTTCATGAATCATATTGAATAGCTCCATAACTATAGCTATTAGGTCAAATTTCCTTTAATAACCAAATATGTTTCCTTCCACGTAGAGAGTTAATATATATGATTTTAAAAAATCAAATAAATTAAATCTACCATAAAATATTTTGGAACCAAATAAAGTTAGAAAATATCTTTAAAAGTTAAGATAATTATCTTTCTATAAGTTGAGATAATAATCATAAATCATTTAGATAACTTCTGAAAATAATAAATCAAATTATCTAATATTTATCAAATAAATTAATTATTCAATTCAACAAATAATTAATAATCACGTGAGATCAAAATATGATTTGAAAAAAATCAATAATCCATTAAGAGTAGAAAATCACATGAATCAAAATGAGTATATACAAGATAAGAATAGTTAAATCTAAAATGAAATTATTAATCACGTACAAAGCCAAAATGACATGTTTTAACGATTACATTCAAAGATAGAAAATATTTAAACCAAAACATAATTATTAATAAAACTAAATTAATAAAAATCACTTGAATTAATTAAACATACACTAAACAAGTAATCAATTTTGGAATTCATCAAAATCAGAAAGTTAAGACTATATAAATTGATATGTTCAACTAAGTATGTTTGTGATCGGTTGTCACTTCTATCAAATTAATTCCTTACTACCCACACGTAGGAACTATGATTTTATAGCAGTGGAAGTAAGGGTCGAATCTCACAGATACGGTTTCAACTTCCTTAATTCTTTGCGTTTAAAATAAATGAAGGGAATCGAAAAGTAATTTAAATAAACAAAGAAACAAAGTAAAATAAAATAAAGGAAATTTAATGATAAGTAATTCTCCCAACCGAAAGCCTCAAGTATTCATTAACTGAATATGATCATTGATTCATTAATAGACAATGGCAATAATGGAACTAAGCTGGTTATAGTTTACCAAGTCAGTCTTGCATGCCCCAATCCTCCTTTATTTGTAAGACACCATAAAACAAGCTCTATGAAATGCCTCTAATCCCAGGATAGACACAGTGGAATAAGATTCTCACAAGTCGTCTTGAAATTGCATTATGAATTAAAAAGACCCAAATCTAGTTAATAATTGCGATCCAGCATCCCTCATGTTCAAACTAGATCCTCTAAACCATAAGAAATACTACTGCATGTCATAATAAGGATAGCATCTTGCTTTACCACTCTAGCAAGTTGAGTGAATTTTTCATATCAAACAACCTACTTAGCTATATGTAAGAACTTACAGACATGCAACAGGCATTATTTACATGCACCAAGAATAACAATGGTTCTGCAAAATTCAGAGTTAAAGATAATAGTCCTTTGCCAATGGAATTAAGACCATTTATATCTCATATAATCATTAATGAATAACTTGAATTGCTTCCAATCAGAAAAAAATAATCACCTAGCTTTGCATCATTGGCAAAATAAAACACACTAAAATAAAAGAAAAATAAAAAATAGAATTAAAATAAAAGGAGTGAACAATGTATAAAATTCTAATCAAGTAAAACCAAACTAAAACTAGGGCCCCTTCCTCCACACAATACGTTCCTATTTATAGGAGGAAGGTAAATAAATAAAAATAAACAGATAAATAATGATCCTAATCTTTAGATATAAGAGTTCAATTCCTTATTTATCTCTTTTCTATTCAGCTACAAGAGTTTAAGTGCTTGCCAAACTCTTTTGCGTAAAACTCTTTAAAACTAGCCAAGTGACGTCGTTTTGGTCTCTCTTATGCCTGCAAGCCTTATCAATATTCAGCTCGTAGGAGTTTAAATTTGTCTTAACTTCTTCTTCTTTTAGCTTTCCAAAATGCAGCTTTGTCAGGTCATTTTGGCTAATCTTATACCCGTAAGCGGCGTCCCGAAACTCCAAAATCCAAATCCATATGTCAACCATTCTAATAACTAAATTATGCTATAATGGGCAGTTTGTAGGCATAAAACATGATGTTTTGACACTCAATCAGTTTGATACATTATTGATAAGGTAATTATGATAAGACACAATCACCAAATTGATAGTGATCAATATAAGTTATGAAGCAATGAATATATATAGATGTTATATGCCCATGACTTGGGTATTCATATAATTATAAAATACATAATGATTGGTATTTGAAAAACTTTAGTAGAGTGAAATTGTTAATCTAATAGTTATTATTAATTATTATCATATCATATTAGGTTATGAATACCTAATATGCATATTGGTTTGATATACCTAGATGGATTCATGCTTTTTAATGGAATTATGATATTTATTCACATAAATGAAGTTGAAGGTAATTTATAAATATATCATGAAGTGATGGTGATTGATATAAATTATGTTTATGCTTAATAATTATTGAATTATGAAATAAGATTGATAAGTAAATGAAAAGCTTGTTTAAAGGCAAATATGTTATGGATAAGTGATTGACCAATGATTATCCCTTCTATATTTGCTGACTAATATTTATTTATAGAAATGCAATGTTATTAAGATCAAAATGAGAATACTTGATAGAATGGTATGTGGAATGATAGATGTGAAAGGTCATACATCATAATTTGTTAGCATGATATATGGTGTAGAAATAAGGGAAGCGTTAAAATATGTATACTGTGGAAAATAAGAGAGGCATAAATATATATGTATAAGATGGAAGAATAAGGTAGACATTAAAATACATATATGGTGGAAGAATAGGAGAGGTGTAAATATTATTGAGTGTGACCAGCATCATGTTTGTAAAATACAATGACTAGTCATATTCATGAGCACTACATAAGCTAAGTAAGAAGCATGATAGAACCTTAAGTAACTAGCATGACATGAAGCCAATAACACTACAAGATTATAACCATTTTAGCAATGTCCATCACTAATAAGGAATATTGATATATTTATTATGGGTAATATTTTATCAATAAGTTATTAGTCGATAAATATTGTTGATGACATTGTTGATAGGAAATGATGATTCATCATCGATTATTAATAAATTTATGATGATGGAATATGTCATGAATCTATTGTTAAAAACCAACAAACTTATTTATCATTAAAGTTATTATTGTTTAGAGATGGATTTGTTATCTTCCATTACTAAGTCCATAAATTACCAATAAGTTTTTTGTAGCAATATGTAGGAGTTTGTCATAAACTTATTTATTTATTAATGAAATTTGAAAAATGTTTAGATTTTCTTATTTTAGTAATTTATCATTATTTCTTTATTAATAATGTAAAAACTTTATTAATAAAACTAAAATTTAATTTAGCTAAAATTTAAAATGAAAAAGGATTTCATGAATGAAAACAATTTAATTATAAAGAAATTTTAAATCCACTTTTAAATAAAAAAGGAAAACTGCAATTATTATAATCTAGTAAGGTCATTAATGCTTTAATGATGAATATTTAAAGGATCAACACTTGTAGCATTAGCATCTGATGTAGTAGCAAATTATGATGATGTCAGTATTTGATATTATAAGTCACCAAGCATCTTAGCAAGAAGCCTTAGTTATTGTTACTCCTACATAGAAGTTATATGAGCCTCCATTTATGATATAAATGATTATACTACAAAGTAGAGGTGGAGTTGATCATCTCATAAATAAATTATAGTTACAAGAATGATTGAGGAGCACTTTTTGATGCCCCATATGCTGAAGTTGAAGTCAAACCAATAGTAAAATAACTAGCCACCTCAAAGCCAAGGTCATAGATATGACCCTTTAAAGCTCCACCTACAATCTTATAAAACAATTGATACTTATTAATCATCTCAACTATTTATTATTATGTCACCTCCTCATGAAGTATAGTCACATGATACTATAAAGGTAAATAAAAGTTAAACTCAAATAAACAAAGTAAATGAAATAAGCATTTATGTATGCAATAGTTAAATATAAAATCCATTCATATTAAAACTAACATGCACTTGTCAAGATCTCTTATTGATAAATTTGACTCCATCACATTTTCATGTATATGCATACACATTAAAACTCATAAGAAGAAGGCTACACACCTTATTTGTCTTGAATTTAGCAAATAAAAACATTGTTCATAATCAAATTCTTAATATCATTCCTAAAATTAATTTTAATTTTTTTTAAAAAATGTTACAAAGAAGATTACACTTATAAATATGCTCAAAATTATAGGAATAAAACCAATAATATAAGTGAAAAGTCTTTGAATATCCTATCAACCTCATTAATTAGTCAAACATTGTTAGATAAGAATGATCATATCTAAATGAGCCCATTATGCATTTCATGCATCCTATATAACCTTTATCATAGATGGGGGGTAGTTGTATTAATGTTAATAATGCTATTGGTGGATAAGTTAAAATTATTAATCATGAATCATCTAAAGCCTTACAAATTATAAGGGTTGATTAATAGAGGCAATTTAAATGCATTGAAGTAAGTAAAGGTACCTTTCATAATATTGATGTTGTAGTTTATGATATGATTCCCACGTATGCTAGTCATATTTTATTAGGTAGGCCATTATAATTTGATTGACATGTTATCAAGAAAGATAAAAAAGAGTATGCATTGATGCCTTTGATGCCAAAATAAGTAATCAATGACTAACACTAAATCATGTAAGTGATTGAAGAATAATAAAGAGTTAAAGCAAACATAATAAAAAAAAAAGCAAGAATGAAAAAAAGAGTAATGATAAAGAGAAAATTATTAAGCTTGAACTATCTAATCCAAATTTAAGGGGAATTGAAAGAAAACTTTAAGTGTAATTGTTGTAAAAGGAGAGGAATTATGAGCTATTTGCTAATGAGCCATGATATATCAAAAGACTTTGATTATACTTAAGTACGAAGAAGCTTTATTTACTAATGAAGATTTGCCTAACAATTTATCTAATGTTGTTATTGAAGTTTTCACAAGATCTTCAAGGTGTTTTCCTTAATGAGTTATCACTTTGCTTACTACCAAACATTAAACAAACTTCACTCATAAGGCTACAATACCTAACTATCTTTCTCATAGATACAATCTTGATGAAATAAAGGAGATTCAAAGGCACGTGGAGTAACTATTAACAAAAGGGAATATTTATGAAGGCTTAAGTCCTTATACTATTCATATTCTTTTAGGTCTAAAGAAGGATGAAACATGAATAATATGTGTCAATTATCAAGCAATGAACAAGAACATAATCGAGTATCTTCATTATATTCTATAATTAAATTATATTCTTGATAAGCTACATGGAGCTATTATATTTAACAAAATTAATCCAATTATTGGATGCCATCAAATTTGAATCAAGGAAGGTGATGAGTAGAATACCACCCTCAAGACCAAGAATAAATTATATGAATAAATGATAATGCCTTGTGGACTTATTAATATACTTAGCACCTTTATGAGTTTAATAAATCATGGATTACATAATTTTTTTAGTAATTTTTATGTTATTTATTTGGATGGTATTTTAATATATAGAAAATCATTAGAAGAGCATATAACACATATTTAGTTCATTTTTACTACATTGCATGAAGCAAAATTGTATACTAAAATGTTTTATTTAGAAGTTACCTTATTAGGTTATAAAGTAAGCATTCATGGTATTAATGTATATGAGAAGAAAATAAAAGTAATTAAGGAATGGCTTTCCCCATTAGTATTAATAATTTTAAAAGTTTTCATAGTTTATTAAGCTTCTATAGAAGATTTATTAAAGATTTCAAAACTACTATTACAACTTCAACTAAAATCATGAAAAATTAAGTGGATTTAAGCAGGGAAAGGAAGAACAAGTTACTTTTAATTCATTGAAAGTTAAATCAAGTGGTGTACTTATTCTCATTTTACTTGACTTCAATAAAGCTTTTAAGATTAAATGTAATGCTTTTGAGATAGGTATTGGTTCTATTTAGTAGCAAAGAAAAAAGAAGTATGTAACATATTTTTACGAAAAGCTTTAAATAAAAGACATTACATAAATACATAATAGCGATGGCTTTTCATATCAAATAGTTGATACTTTCACATATCTACATAACATCCTAAATTATAAACATTTGAGAACTTTATATTTTTAAACCAATCACAAAGAGCAACCTTCTAGAGTATAACATGCCTTCAAATACCTACTTGTTTGAGGATATTTTTTTCAAGTTTTTCTTTTTATAAAATAATTTCAAAGTCCTCTCTATATTTTGCATCATTTATTGATTTTTCTTCAACATTTGTTATTCTATTTAAAACATTATCAAATACTGATCGAGCATCAAAGTGTCATGTTTTATGCCTATAAAGCACCCATTTTAGCATTATTTATTTGTTAGAACAGTTGACTTGCGTACATTTCATATTTTACAGGTCAAAAAAGGTGAGTTTTGGAAAGCATGCTTAAATGGGAAGATTTAAAGCTTATTTGGATTTTAGAGTTTTGGGACACCGCTTATGGGCATAAGACAGGCTGAAACGACATGTCAGCAGTGCATTTTGGGAAGTAGAAGTTGAGTCCAACTCAAATTCTTATGAGTTGGAAGCTGATACCGCTTGCAGGCATAAGGGACATCAAAACGACAACATCTGGACAGTTTTGGAGTTTGGACGAGGACGAGTTTTAATTGCACTTAAACTCCTTGAGCTGGATGAAAAAGTGATTGGAAACAATTCAAACTCTTCCATCTGACGATTAGGATAATTAATTATTTATTTTTATTAGTTTAATTATTATTTATCTTCTATAAATAGGAGTATGCTCCTATGTAGAAGAGGTTCCGAGGTTCCTAGTTTTCTATTTGGCTAGTCTTAGTTTGTCTGCTACATTATTCGTTCCTTTTATTTTAATTCTAGTTTTTATTTTCTTTATTTTTATTTTATGAATTCGCCCATGATGCTAGGATAGGCAATTATTTTTCCCAATTGGAAGCAATTAAGTCATTCATTAAATGATTATGTGAGATCTAAATGATCCTAATTCTATTGGCAAAGCACTATTATCTCTAATTCTAAGTTGCATAGAACCATTGCTGTTCCTAGTGCATGTAAATAAGGCCTGTTGCATGTTTCTAAGTTCTAGCATATAGCTAAGCGAGTTGTTTGATATGAAAAAGTCAGTCGACTTGCTGGAGTGGTAAAGCAGGATGTTATCCTGGTTGCGATCTGCTGTAGTACTTCTGTGGGTTAAAGGATCTAGTTTGAACACGAGGGATGCTGGGTCGCAACTGTTAACTAGAGTCGAGTCTTCTTAATTCTTCATGCAATTTTGGGACGACTTAATGAGAATCTATTTCCACCTTGTCTATCTTGGGATTAAAGGCGTTTCATAGAGTTTGTTTCATGGCGTCTTACAAATAAGGGAAAATTGGGGCATGAGAGACTTGCTCGGTAAACTATAACTGGCTTAGTGCCATTATTGCCTTTGGTCTATTATTGAATCCATGATCATATTCAATTAATGAATACTTGATGCTTTCGGTTGGGAGAATTACTTTTTATTGATTTTCTCCAATTCATTTTATTCATTTTATTTGTTTCGTTTATCTCAACTACTTTCTGATTCATTTAGTTTAATTTTAAATGCAAATGATTAAGTGAGGTGAAACCGTCTCTATGGGATTCGACCCTTACTTCCACCACTACAAAAATTATAATTCCAATGTGTGGTTTGTGAGGAATTAATTTGACGGAAGTGACACCCGATCAAATTTTGGCACCGTTACCGGGGATGGTAATTAACATTTTCTTAATTCTTTGTTTATGACTCGATCTTCTGCATGTAATCTTAGCTTTGACAAAGAAATCGAGAAAACTGCAAAAAGATTGAGGAAAGAGGTGAAACTTAGAAAATCTGCCTCAATTTTGGAGAGTTCTTATGCCCATAACGAAACAGCCAGTGACAACTCTGATAGCGAGAGCTATAATGAAGCTGTTATGGCCATAAACAATAAGCAGACTCTCAGACAAATGGCTGTTGTGCCCATCGATCAGTCCCCACTTTGTATCACTTATGAGGATATAACAGAACCCCTCGAACTCAAATATGGACTCATACAACTACTGCCTACTTTTAGGGGCCTGGAGAATGAAGATCCATACAAACATTTGAAGGAATTTCACATTGTTTGCACAGGTATGAAGCGGCAAGGTGTAAACCTTGAGCATATTAAACTTAGAGATTTTCCCTTTTCTCTTGCAGATGTTGCCAAAGATTGGCTCTATTACGTGCCCTCAGGAACTGTCACAACATGGAATGAGATGGCCAGATTATTTCTGGACAAATTCTTTCCAGCAAAAAGAGCTGCCCAAATCAGGAGAGATATATGTTCCATTCGGCAGAAAGACATGGAAAATCTTCATGACTATTGGGAACGTTTCAAAAGAATGTGCACATCGTGCCCACAATACGGGATCACAGAGCAGAACTTGATACAATATTTCTATGAGGGATTATTACCAATAGAAAGGAAAATGATGGATGCTACGAGTGGATGGGCTATAATGAATAAAACACCTCAAAAAGCTCGTAATCTGATTGACATAATGGCTGCTAATGCTCAATCCTTTAGCACCGAAAGAGAACAGCCTAGAAAAGTACATGAGGTAAATGTTTCCAGCCTTGAAAATCAAATTAAACAGCTCACATCTGTTGTACAGGAACTTACGACCAACATAAAACCAGCAAGAGCTTGTGGAATCTGTACCTAAATAGATCATGCGACTGAGCAATGCCCCTCAATTTAGGAGGAGGGAACCAAGGAACAAGTGAATGCTGTTGGAGGATTTCCAAGACCACCCCAGAGAAAATATGATCCGTTTTCTAAGACATACAACCCAGGTTGGTGAGACCATCCCAACCTACATTATGGTAATCAACAATCAAATTTTCAACAAAAGTCGAACCAACAAAAGCCACCAGGTATGTCTCTAAAAGATGTTGTAAAAAATTTGGCAACTAACGTTCATGCTTTCCAACAAGATGTTCAGAAATTCCAGTAAACCGTGACTCAAAATCAATAAAATACAGACACAAGGATAAAAAATATAGAGAATCAGATGTCTCAAATGGCTACTATTTTGAGCAGAATTGAGTCACAAGGAAAACTTTCATCTCAAGTAGAAGTTAACCCCAAAGAGAGTGTCAATGTTGTGACACTAAAGAGTGGCCGAACACTCCTTGAAGCCACTGGAAAAAAGCCGAAAGTTAATAAGGAAAAGGAGCTAAAAATTGACGGTAGCAAAGAAGGAGAGAAAGGAGAGCAAGAGGACAAAGCCAAAGACCATGAGAAGGCAATACATCCCATGATTAATCAATGCCCATTTCCTGAATGATTGGAAAAGACCAAACGTGAAAAGGAGCATAAGGAAATTCTGGAGACCTTCCGTAAAGTACAGGTCAATATTCCATTGCTTGAGGCCATAAGACAGGTACCCAGGTACGCCAAATTTCTCAAAGACTTGTGTACCAATAAACATAAAGTAATTGGTTTTCAACAGGTGAATATGAGTAAAACTGTTTCGGCAGTAATTCAGAGGAAAGTGCCACCGAAATGCAAAGATAAGGGAGTTTTCACAATCCCTATTATGATCAGTGATATGGGCATAAGGCATACCATGTGCGATTTAGGAGCCTCAATTAATATTATGCTCGTAAGTATTTATGAATCTTTGAATGTAGGTCCACTGAAAGAGACAGGTGTTGTGATTCAATTGGCGGACAGATCAACCATATAACCAATCGGTGTTTTGGAGGATGTGCTTGTGAAAGTTAATGAATTAATTTTTTCTGCAGATTTTTATGTCGTGCAGATGGACGGTAAGACTCCCCCAAAGTCATCTGATCTCTTATTAAGAAGACCTTTCCTGACAACCGCTCGAACCAAGATTGATGTCCATGAAGGGACATTGACCATGGAATTTGATGGAGAGGTGATAAAATTCAACATGTATAATGCTATAAAGTACCCTCCAGAAGTCTTCAACGCCAATGCTGTGGGCATAATTGAGCCATGCATACAGTAAGTTTTTGAATTATATGGAGAAGATAAACTTGGAATAGCACTCAACAATGTCAAAGATTATAAGGAGCTGCTATTTTTGAAAGATGAAGTGATGCAGGCCATTGACGAATTGAATGAGGAGCCTAAGATTGAACAAAATTTTGATTTAAATAAGCCTTACACTAAACTGATTCATTCAACCTTGCAGGCACCCGAATTGGAGCTTAAACCGCTGCCAAGCCATTTAAAGTATGCCTTCCTTGAGAAAGGAGAGATACTACTAGTGATCATCTCCAACAAATTGAGTGAAGAGGAGGAGAACGCCTTAGTTGGAGTTTTTAAAAAAATCAAGAAAGCAATTGGCTGGACCATAGCTGACATTAAAGGCATAAGCCCATCCACGTGCATGCACAGGATTTTGCTGGAGTCTGATAAAAAGTCAATTAGAGATGCCCAACAGAGATTAAACCTAGCCATGATGGAGGTAGTAAAAAAAGGAGATCCTAAGAATGCAAGACGCAGGAATGATATACCCAATTTCTGACAGCCAATGGGTCAGTCCAGTGCATGTTGTACCCAAAAAGATAGGCATAACAGTAGTCCGTAATGAGGAAGGAGAAATGGTTCCCACTCGTGTCCAAAATGGGTGGAGGGTTTTTATTGACTACAGGAAATTAAATTCAGCAACTCGTAAAGATCATTTTCCCCTACCTTTTATTGACCAGATGTTGGAATGTTAGGCAGGTCGAACTCATTATTGTTGCCTTGATGGTTACATGGGTTTTTACCAAATACCCGTTGCTCCAGAAGATCAGGAAAAGATAACCTTCACATGTCCATTTGGAACCTTTGTGTTTAACAGGATGCTATTCAGGCTGTGTAACGCACCCGCAACCTTCCAACGTTGCATGGTGAGTATTTTTTCAGATTTTATGGAAAACATTATTGAGGTATTCATGGATGATTTTACTGTTTATGGTAATTCATTTAATGAATGTTTAGATAATTTAGCCAGAGTTTTGCAGCGTTTCATCGAGAAGAATATGGTTCTCAATTATGAGAAATATCATTTTATGGTTGAGCAAGGTTTGATATTGGGCCATGTGGTTTTGAAAAGAGGCATTGAAGTTGATCGAGTAAAAATTGATATAATTAAATCTTTACCTTAGCCCTCTACTGTGAGGGAGATTCATTCTTTTCTTGGCCATGCAGGTTTTTATAGGAGGTTCGTGAAGGATTTTTCCAAAGTAGTGCAACCTTTGTGCAGATTATTGCAAAAAGATGTCAAATTTAATTTTGATGAATCATGCAAGGTAGTTTTTGACCAATTGAAGGAGGCACTCATTTCAGCACCCATTATACAGCCGCCCAATTGGAGTTTACCATTTGAGATTATGTGTGATGCCAGCAATTTTGCTGTTGGTACGGTGCTTGGGCAATGAAATGGGAGAGCTCCTTATGTGATCAGCTATGCCTCCAGAATGCTAGATGATGCCCAACTTAATTACTCCACAACTGAAAAAGAGCTTTATGCTGTAGTATTTGCATTAGAGAAATTTTGTTCATATTTATTAGGAACTAAAGTTCTAATTTTTTTTAATCATGCAGCCTTGAAGTATTTGCTGAAAAAGAAGGAGGCCAAACCACATTTAATCCGATGGATCCTTCTCCTTCAGGAATTTGATTTGGAACTGCGTGATAAGAAAGGATGCGAGAATCTAGTTGCAGACAACTTGAGCAGATTGCCCAACATTGAACCTGATGATTTCTTTAATGAATTCCCTAATGAGATTTCTTTAAGTTTAGTTGCAAAATCACCTTGGTATGCTGACATTGTCAATTTTTTATGTTCCAGGCAATTTCCTGATGAATTTACCAGGCATGAGAAGGATAGGATTAGGAATCAAGTGAAGCATTATGTCTGGGATGATCCGTACCTATGGAGACATTATGCTGATCAGGTGATTTGAAGGTGTATACCTGAGAATGAAATCCAATCCGTTTTACACTTCTGCCACATCAGTGCTTGTAGAGGCCATTATAGGCATAAGAAGACAGCCGTAAAAATCTTAGAATGTAGGCTGTATTGGCCTACCTTGCATCGTGATGCCTACCAATTCTGTAAATAGTGTGTAAAAGGCTAGAAATCTGGAAGCTTGGGAAGAAGACATGAGATGCCCCAAAAAGGAATCCTTATTTGTGAAATTTTTGACATTTGGGGTATGGATTTTATGGGACCCTTCCCACCTTCATTCGGGAATGTTTACATTTTGGTTCTTGTGGATTATGTTTCAAAATGGGTTGAAGCTAAAGCCATAAAATCAAATGATGCCAAAACAGTGGTAATCTTTATCAAATCCAATGTGTTTAGCAGGTTTGGAGTTCCTAAGGCATTCATTAGTGATCGAGGGACTCATTTTTGTAATAAAGAAGTTGCTGCCTTATTTCAAAAATATGGTGTTAATCATCGTATGACCACAACACATCATCCACAAGGGAATGGACATGCTGAAGTTACAAATAGAGAGGTCAAATCCATTCTTGAAAAGACAGTCAGTCCTAATCGAAGGGACTGGAGCAAGCGATTGGATGATGCCTTGTGGGCATACCGGACGGCATATAAGACCCCACTGGGAATGTCATCTTTTCGGCTTGTATATGGGAAACCATGTCATATGTCCGTAGAGCTTGAACATCATATATACTGGGCAGTGAAACAATCTAACATGTCTTTGGATGATGCAGGAGTCCACAGAAAATTACAATTACAGGAACTGGAGGAGATACGAACCAATGCTTATGACCATACGGGGAGCTATAAGGATAAAGCACAGAAGCTCCATGATAAGAAGATTTGGCACAAAGAGTTTCATGTAGGGCAGAAGGTGTTGCTATATAATTCTCGACTGAATTTATTTCCAGGGAAATTGAAGACAAAATAGATAGGACCTTTCATGGTTCAAAAGGTTTTTCCCCATGGAGTAGTCAAAATTTGGAGCCTTGATTCGACAAAGCAGTTTAAGGTTAATGGCCATCGTCTCAAGCCATTCTATGAAAGATTTGATACTCGTTCAACGTGTGAGATCATGTTGACACCACCTGTAAAAGAGTAGAATGAGCAGGAAGTCGAGCTGGGACTTTAAAAACCAGAACTAATTCTTTCTCTTCTTATTTATTTAATTCCGTTTTTGTTTTTAGGAAGTGTGTTATGCCCATAAGGCATCTCATTAATTTTCCCTTTGTTTTAAGATTTTCGGTTGTTGTGTTATGCCTATAAGGTGTTTCGCAAACTTTAATTTTCTCTTTCTTTTATTTCTTATGCATTTTTAAGTCATGTCATGCCATAAGGAATTTCCGAGTTTTTAATTTTTAGTTACTTCAGTAAAAATGAGTTTTACTTTTCACCTAGGGTCAAATTTTGAAGGCAGGTTCAAATTGTTTTTCGGTTTAAATGGGAAACCAAATTTGAGTTATATCAAAAGAGGGAAACTTAGAAGCTTTATGACACTTAGGGATTTCAATTCACTTCAAACTCTTTCCCCTTTGTTCTGCCAATTATACTCTCTTCCAATCCCTTAACCTAATTTTCTTTTCTCTCCTATTTGTCAGCTTATGATTTTCTTTAAACATGGTACACACTAGAGCTACTTCATCTGGTGGAGGTTTGAAATCCAAGAAACGCAGAGCTGGGAAGGAATCAATTGAAATAGAAGAAGACCAACCAGCTATGATGAGACACACTCCATTTTCACCACCACCTAAACCCTCTGTCGATACAGAGGTCACTGGTCTAAAAGTTTACACCGGTAAGAACCCACCATCTGCTCGGCAGTTTCAAAAATTGTGGCTGCCACCCAAAGTTGTGGATGATGGAACTGATATTTTGGGAGAAAAATTGATTGAAGCCATGACTACTGAAGAGGACGAGAGAGACAAGGAGTCTAGCAGCCCAACCTAGAAACAATCGACTGAAGTTGAAGAAGAAGAAGAATTGGGTAAGGAACCCGAGAGTAAGGATAAGAACGCTACTGCTAACTTGGGTGACGTTATGCCCATAAGGGCACGAGGAAAGAGGTTACGTGGAACTCTTCCCCCTCCACTGTCCAAACTTAACGGGAGCCTAAAATTCACTAAGGAGGACAAGGAGATGTTCGTGAAGGTTGTCAATTTAAGAGTGGTGTAGGGTAAATCACTTGACCCATTAGCAGTTGAGAAACTGCGATTGCCGATTCTTGAGCACATTAAAGATACTGTTTGGGAGTGATATTTTCAGATTCGCTATCCTATTTTCTATGAGTTGGTGTATGAGTTCTACAGCACTTACAAGCTCAATAAAGAAAAGCTATTTGGACTTGACAGCCTCGAGGTGATCCAATTCTGATTAATAGGTAAACAGTTCTCCTTCTCTATTGATGAATTTAATCTCACCTTGGGTTTGATTGATGAAGTAACTAATGAGTATATGGAGGGCTTTTGTGATCTACCTTCTAGTTTCGATGCTGATGGCCTTTGGGAGCATTATGCCCCTGCTTCAACAAAACGATATGATCCGGTTTCAGCAAAAGACAGCTACATGTTTGACAGCTCCCTGACCTATCTTCATAGACTTATTGCATACAGTATATCCTGTCGCAATGACTCTCCTGGCATCGTTACATGGATGGAACTGTTTCTGCTCGACTGCATGGTGCATAAGAAACAGGTCAATCTCGGTTGCTTTATCACCACCCAATTCAGAGCAGCAGTTGCCAGTTCGAAGAGGCTCATCTTAGGCCATATCATCACCCACCTCACTGTCCAACTTCAGGTATTTGATCTTTCTAGTCACAATCTTCATAAAGTGATGGACATGGTTCCCTTGGATGTCTATACTCTGGACAAGATGGGGCTGCTACAGAAGAAGGAGAGTGAGCCAGGTTTTTAGTTTTGCACACCGGGGCTAATTATGGCCATAAAAGAGAGAGTTTTCAGACAAGCCAAACCAATCACAGGAGCTTCTCCTGTGCCCGTAATGCAACCACCAACAGTAGGTCCCACTGATGCTGCTATTCTTCTCGTAATTAATTCCCTCCATAAGCAACTTGACATATTCATGGCGAGTATGGAGGAGTCCATGCGGCAAATCCTCTTGCGCTTGGACGAGTTAGAAGCAGAGATTGGTGAGCTTCGCCATTCTTTTGACATGCAGGAATGAGGTGTGCTTCCTACAGCATAAACAACCACTAGGCAATGTTCTCAATTTTTTGTTTTCATTTATCTATTGCCACTACCTGTTTTTGTGCTGTTATGCTCACATTGAGACAATGTGTCTTAAGTGTGTGTGGGGGGGGGGGGTGTTTCCGTTACTGTTTTATTGCTGCCTTATTTTCTGTTACTGTTTATCTGCAATGTGGTTAAAATTTGTTCTATTTTTAGTTCAACAAGTCTTGATTCAAGTGCTGCTGCATTTATCCATATGCTATGCCTTCTTTGATTTTGTTCTGTTTTTCCCCTTGTGCCTGTAATCTTAACCAGAATTCTTTCAAACAATGTACTGATGGGATTAATGCTGCTATTTAGTTTCTTTTGGCATATTCCATTTTAATGGATTATTTAACTTTTCAGCAACTTTGATTAGATTTTTTTATGTTTGCCTAACCAATTATTGTTGCGCCTTGCTTGTAGTAAAATTATGTTGGTAATTTGAAAAAACCTGGTTTTGTTTTATTAACATTCTTTGCCTAATAATTTTGTTTTGTTTTTCTTCAAAGAAAAATCAAAAGGAAAGAAGGAGGAAAAAGTGTTAAAAACCTACATTGGTCGGTTATGTATGTTACGGCATTCATAGCCCCTTAACCGGCTTGTGCATGGAGCAGCCAATGTAGGGAGAACTATACACTCTTGTAGGCCATTTTTCAGTTCGACAAAATAACACTTAAAATAGGAATTTAATTTTGCACCTTTGCTGATTAAAATTAGGTGGATCGGGCCTAGTTTTCCTTAAACTGATTTGTGGATGGAGTCATTGGCAAAGGGAGAGTATCCCCCTTAATTGGGCCGTTATTGATCTCAACTTCAAAATTCCTAACTTGTGAAATTTTACAGTTTATGTTTGAAAAATGCAGGTTGGGCAATGGATGTTTTACAAAATGGAAACAAGTTTTTTTTACCAACTACTTTAATTTAAAATAAAATGGCAAAGCAGTGATTTTTATGGCTGACTCTTTGAATTTAAGTTGAATTTGCTGGTTAGTTAAATTTTCTTGATGAATGGTCTAACTGGAAAAAATTGGAGAATGGTGTTAATTTTGTTTTGCTATTTGTTTTGATTGAAGGAAAGTTTTATTGTGGCCATAAGTGTTACACCCACATTAGAGACCCTAGGAGTTATACACGATTGTGTATGTCTTTGTTAATGAATGCTCGTATTGCATGATGTATGTTATGTGTATATGTGCTATGAATGGATGTATAATGAGGATGAGGTGCTTGTGTTTATTTATGTTGCATTGAATGTGTATGTATGTATCTATAGGTTTGCTTGTGTATCATCGCCTTATTGGGAAGCGTGTCTTCTCGGTTGGATGAGGGACAGCTTGTGTATGTGATTAGGTATATGTTATGCTGGGTATAGCTTATATACTGATTAAGGGGCAGATGTTGGAGCGGAGCAACAACATCTACCCATCAGGGGAAATTCGTGAGTTATGGGTCAGGGGTGCGGGGGCGGAGCCCCCGCGATACGGTAAAGGGGTATTTTGGTAGTGTGTATCAGGTTAGTTAGGAGGTTTGGGAGCGTTACAGATGAGTTTGGCATGCCAATAGGCATGTTATGCATTTTTGGGGAGTGGTACGGGCGTACGGTTTGGCCGTACGGTCGTACGAGGC
>CANYBF010047116.1:0-12524 GCA_948192965.1 Dalechampia spathulata
ATATATATTAAATATATGGTTATATAAATCTAGAATTTCCAACTAAATCTATAATAAAAATGGGTTATAATTGGCATAAATTTAGTTTAACTTAAAGTAAGGATACAATTACATACAAGGAAGGCATTACTTATTATTTTCATGAAATTTTTAAAAGAATATATGAGCAAATATTTGACTATATAAAGGTAAACTTTAGGCATATATGGATGAATCTAAATTTTGAAATAAGGAGATTAGGTGTTAGAATATTTACAAATTTATTTCAAGTGTAGCTATAAATTAATATATTTGAAACATTAGGCAATGTTAAATAAAGCATGATTGAATATGGATTAAAAATTCTCCTAAAATTAACTATTTAAATAATAAGTAATACTAATATTAAGGAATTGATAAGGTAACTAAAGACTAATAGAAGGAAGTAATCATTGGTAAACAAACATATATTCATTAATTAGAATATTTATGAAACATATGAGGTTAAGGAAATTATAGGAATTAAGTGGTTAAGAGAATGACATTGATTTACATATAAATACATATTTACAAATAAAAACAAATTATTAACATGTGAATAAATATGTCACATAAGAATTAAAAGCTTTTTCTAAAAAATAATAATAGTATATATATATATATATATATATATATGAAAATGAAGTGAATTATTAATATATGTAAATGGTATTCTAAGAAATGGTTGATATTAAATATAGGTTCAAATAAGAGGAAGGTTCTAATTTTCACGATATTAGAGAGTTAAGGAATGATACATATTGAGGTTTGTGCTTTTTAATTAATGTTAATAGGTAAGTTAAGTATTAAATACATAAATATTAATTTATTTATACATTATGCACTTATTGCATATTAATATCATCATGATAGTAGTACATTGATGTATGCTTATTATTGTTTACAGAAAGATCCTACCAAATTATATATGCTCTAACAAATTTTATCATTAATGAAATAAACTTAAATATTATATGAGAGTTAATATATGCTTAGAAAGCATATTGATTTGATATATCTGTATGGATTGATACTTCTTATTTAAATTGTACCTATAAATGACATACAAAAACATGGAAGACATTGCAAATATAATATGATTGATGATGATGGACATATATTATGGTTTATGCTTATGAATTTCTTAATTATCATAGATAAGATAATAGAGGTAAATTAAATTTAATGAAAACTTGTTTATGATGATATATTTAAAGTATTATCATCGAATAAATGAATTGCATCATGCTAATATTATTAGGTTAGGCATGCATTTAAAAATAATTCATTTATGGAATATGATAAATAGATGATGAAACTCTGAGGTAGGTTGAATTGTGTCTCTCTTCAATGAGAATATATTTAATCCTAAGGCTAGTTGAATTATGTCCCTCCTCAATGAGATTTTGAGATTTAGTGATAGCATGGATGATATTGGTGTTAGAGAAGAAATCACTCACATGTCTTTCATGCCTCATACATAAAAATTTATAGCTTGAAAGAAATAATTGATGTGACATTACTTTTATAGATTATGAGGTAAATCATGAATCGCTATAATATTGAATAAAAATGATTACATGGAGATGAAGTACTATTGGTAAGAATGCTAAGAGTAATAACTTATATAAACTTGATTACTTGCTTAGGGTTAAAACTTATATAAACAAATTTCTTATGACATGTCAAATGTTTATATATATGAACAATGATAAAGATCATGATGCGATTGATTTGAATAAATGATAAAAAAAACAAGTATTTATATAATTTATAAACACATTATTATGAAATATTGATTTGATTTGGTAAGAAATCTTAAATACATCTTTGGTGAGGGTGTAATCATGATTTGATAAATGACTTATATTTTTATTTATAGATGGAGTTCATTGAAAGGTTTTATTAAGGTGATGATTTAACCAAGGTAAATAACTTCTAAATGTTTCACTAATGATTATTGTTAAATTTTATAGTATTGAAATGTTTATGGTATTTGTAGAGCATACATGGTATGATAGTATTTGTGAATGGAATCAAAATTCATAAGTTATGATAAACCAAAAAAATTAGAAAATTAAGATGTTAGAAAGAATGTAAATATATGTGAATTAGTTACACATGTTTCAAAGGCATAAAACAAAATGAATCTTACCATTTGAACTTGGATAAGGTGTTTAATTACTTAATAATTATTTCATTTTTTAGTTTTGATATTTTTATATGTACTATTAAGTTGCACTCAATGTTTGTTAATTGATGAACATAGATTAAGAAGATTAAGTTAGATTTGGTGGTTAGTGTTAGAGAAAAAACAACTAAAACCTTGGAAACCTTGGGTTTCGACTTATGTTAAGAGGTATATGTGTTGCAACTAACTTGTTGAATTACATTCTGGGTAATAATGTAAATCAAGTTAGCACTTCGCATAAACTTGGTTGTATGCATAAGATTAACTATTTATATGTAATTTACACTATTGAAATTTAAACAAAGGAGATTAAAATGTTTAGTATATTATGAGTAATGAATTAACAAAAATAATTTATCATATTCTTTGATGGTTGTTTAGTGGATTTCATTATTGGATATTATTCACTAATAAATAATCAAGAGCATGTTCACATATAAGGTGTGATAGTCTTTGATACCATTAGTTCAAATATGTTATGGCACTTTTTGTAGTTTTATAAGCATAAACATATTTATTTTATTGGTCAAAGTAAATTCTTTAATATCTTTTTATCATTTAATAAAATTTATTAATCTATTTGGGATCTTTTTAATTGTCTGAATTATAAGTACTTATAAATTGTAAATAAGATAAGGAGCAAGATATGACTTATATATTATATAAATAAGAGAAAAATAAAAAAATTATAAAGATGATCTTTCAGGGATGTTGAATGGTTATGATCCCATGACCATTTTAATGAAACTTGTTCATCTTTATAATTTGTATCTGTAATTGTATACATAAGATAAGATGCAATATATGAATTATCTCTTCTACACGAAGAGGGGGAAGGAAAAAATTTTACCAACATGATATCAAATCCAATGGGGAAAAATTATAAAATTGAGTTTTTAAAATATTCAAATTTTTTAAAATAATTTTTTAACTTGTAATTTTGGAAAAGAACATATTTTCATATTTTTGTAATTTTTAAAAGTTTTTTTTTTTTTTGTAAAAAGCCCTTTGATTGTCTTTTCTAGCAAATTTGGTTTTTTTGTCTTCTCTCCTTTGAAGTTGATGAGGTATTTTCATGAATAAGCATAATTGATCAAATTTGTTCAATTTTTATGTTCTTTTTGTTTATCTTTTCAATAGCTTTTTCTATATTTTTTGCAACATTCTATAGCTAATTCTAGTTATTTGTTTTGTTTGCTTTTTAATATGAATTATAAGGTTCATCTTTGATATTGTTGCTTTCAAATATGTTATGACACTTGTTCTAGTTCTACAAGAACATATATGTTTGTTTTATTGGTGAAAGAGAATTTTTTTAATATCCAATCACCATTTAATGAAACTTGTTAATCCTTCATCCCTTTAATTGTGTAAAATTTGAGTACATGTAATTTGTAAATAAGATAAGATGCAATATATGAATTATATGTCTATCTGAAGTGGGGGAAGGAAAACAAATTTACCAACATGATAATAAATCCATTTATCATAGAATTGGGAACAATTATGAATTGAGTGTTTCGCTTGTTATTTGCTTATAAATTCATAAAGTGGGAAGAAATCACAACTTTAGTATTGAAGAAACAACTTGAACCAATAAGCGGAAGCTTTCATATGTCGTTTTAAATTATTCTTAAAATCGACATAAATAATGCCAAATCGATACTTGTAGCCTCCATACCACTCGAAGTCATCAAAAAAAGACCATACATAGTATGATTTCACATGAACACCCTTCCTGAAAAACCAAATCAGTAGTTTGTCAAATTTACTGGTGAAAGATTATTGCAAAATGTAATGCCACATAGATAACAAGCAAATAATAATGTAAAAGACATGCAAGAAAAAGTGATGAATAAATTAATTAAAACAAATTAATGTTATTTTGATAAAATTGAAACCATCAACTTAGGACAAGAATATACTTGATTGCCTTCAAAATATAGGAAAGGTGGTCACTTAGGTATTCTATTCTAGTATTATCCTTGAGAGCGGCTTTAAGTGGTAATGATGCATTATCACCCATTCCTACAAGAAAAGATGTAACATTTTTTTAATTAATTAGCTTAAATTAAATTATGTGTAAGATGCAAATAAGAAATATATGTACCATTCTCAGTAATATGAATAGGAGGATTTCTGTAATGTTCTTTTATATAAAGTAAGACATTTAGCAATCCCTTGGGATAGATGTGAAGCCAATGCATTGCGGTCTACAAAAGCCAATAAAACCAAGCATATAAAATTAGTTATAGGCAATTTATTTTAAATTTAAAATAAAAATATTTCACATAATTATCTTTAAAATTATTGAAACCATGAAATATTCTTGCAACATTTTGAAAAATATTAAAAATAGAAAATTTTTTTAAAAATATAATATTTTTCAAAAAAATTTTAAAATTACATATTTGTAAACTATGTATCAAATAATATTTATTAAGTTTAATATAAGTTTATCATAGTTTGCAGAAAAAATTTATTATAGATTCATTGCAAGTATAGATTTATTGTAATTATAAAATTTTTATAAACTATCTCATATTATGGTAATATATAAATTAAAATCAATTATTTTTGTGATTATTCTAACATATTTTTATTATAGGTATATACCGGTATGCCAATAGGAACTCCGTTCTTTTCCTCTGCAATGAAAACACAAAAACATTAATTGAGAATTGTAAACATGATTATGGAGTAATCAAGTTGAGTGGTTGAAATTTTGAACTTACTGGTTATAATTATGCGTTGATCAGTTTCATAGCTATGGTTGACCTTGTTTGTTTCTAATGCATTTTCTACGTAAAATGCTGTATAGTAATTTACAGTAAGAAAATCAAAGGATCCTTTGAGCATTTTGGATTGTTCTTCATTGAATTTAGGCAGTCTACTTTCCGCTAATTTTCTCATTCTTTTTGGATAGTCACCATATGTAAGTGGTTCAACAATCCTACAAAACAATAAGGGTACAGTACAAATAAATATAAATTTATTATTACCTATGAACTAAAATATTATTTATTTAAGGTAATTAAATAAGAATATAATAAAAAATTTAAAATATTAATTACCTTAAATAATAGGTATGTTATAGTTTAATATGATCAAAAATTAAAATAAGCCTATAAATTTGGAACAAGAAAAGATTAATCATTATAAAATATCATATGAAAGTTTTACTCAATTTTATTAAACTCTAGTATTCATTATTTTTATAAATATTTTTAATATCCGTTTATTTTCATAATATTTTAGAAAAGCCTAATATTTTTCAAAAGAAATTCACGCTTTTTATTTTTTATTTTTTTTGTCAATCACATGAAAATCCCTATATTATATTACTAACCATCCAACGAAAAAATCCCAGGCTATAGATCTGGCAAAGTAGGCTGCACGTGTATTGTATTTTGGAATAAACCAATGGGCTGCAACTGTTATACCGATTTCTCCCTTTTGGATAACCTGCAACCATCGTCGTTAATTAGCAAAGTTTGAAAAACGTAAAAAGAATTTTAAGAATTTTGATCTTTTTCTGAAAAATTGTAAAATTAATGAGTTTTAAATATTAAAAAATGGTTTTAAAATCTGACCTTGTATTTTTGATTGTATAATTTGACAGCAGCAGCATGAGAAAGGAGAATGTGGTGAACCGCAATGTAGGGTTCACTCTTATTAGATTCATTTTTTACAAATATATTCGGTTCATTTATAGTTGCCCACAGTTTAACTCTATCTCCAAAGGTTTTGAAGCACAAATCTGCATAATCCACGAAGTCTTGCCTACGCAAGATTATAACAAATCAGAATTCTAGCAAGTTTTATGGAAATGATAATAATAATAATAAGACATGAAATAATTCCAAATAAAAGATGTAGATTTATACACTTACACAATATTGGGACTTAAGAAGCTCTCGTAATCGTCTTCCAGAGCTTGTGGAGTGTCGAAATGAAATAATGTCACAAAAGGCTTTATCCCTGCTCCAACATTATCAATTATTAAATTATTTATTACTAACCTCTTAAAATTAAATATAAGATTGCCACTTGAAAACCATATAATTAATCATTTCCAACTACCACCCATATTACTAAAAATGAAATTTCTATAGTAAACAAAAATATAAATGTGAAATTCAACCGTTGGCTAGGAGATTGTCAATGAGGTCATTGTAGAATTTTAGACCAAGTTGGTTAACTCCTTCATTGATCTTCCCCTCTGAAATAAACACCAACAACACATATTACCCAAAAAAGAAATTAGAAAAGGCTAGTTTTGAGATATTATTCATGAATTTATCATTTTTCCAGATATGAACTTGATATTTGTATTACTTGGTAATATCCTGCTCCATGAGATGGAGAATCTGAACGAGTCTAAACCTATGTTCTTCATCAACTTTATATCTTCCTGTCAAGGAATAATAAGTGATCAATATCAGTTAGTTTAGTGTACAATTTTGAAAACTCAATGAATCAGAAATTGTTTGTTTCTACTTTATAACGGTGATAGAAATCATTTGCAATATCTCCTGTGCTTTTGTCTTCTATTTTCTCTGGGTGTTCCTTGACAAATGTATCCCATATGCTTGGGCCTCTTCCATCTATATGAGCAGCTCCTTCAGACTAAAAGTTATAAGTTAGGTACCGTTTTGGAAATAGTATTCACCTTAATAATTGTATGTAATATTAGTTTGAAATCTACCTGGTAAGCAGAAGATCCAGCTCCAAAAATGAAACCGGCTGGAAATTTACTTCTGTGGACTGGCAAGTTTTGGGTTAGATTCGCACCGCTGCTGAATGCGACAGAGCTCACTAAGGCGGTCAAGACCACCAACATGCCAAAATTTTTCTCCATTTTCTTTTATGTCTCTTGGTATCTTCAGCTTCTATATATTATATACACAGAAGACCCTAGTATAATTAGTAAATAAATTCATATGCGGTTCCTAAATGTTGTGGCTGTAAGCCCAACTGGCTAATCTTATTTTAAGATGTCTTGGATTATAGTTCCTTATATTGTTATTAACCGATACTAAAACTGATGAAGACCCAACTTAACAAATTGAATTATAGCATATTGTTTTTTTCACAATTAATCAAACTTTTTTTAGGATTTTTATGTCATATTTTGAGGAAACTCTACTATCAAAGTTACATTATTGAATTAAGAATGAAAAAAATATAATTTCAAATATTTGAAATTTCTCATATATTCTACTAAAATATAGGAATAATTAAAGGAATATTATATTTTCAAATATATAATTTAAGAAATATCATTTTAACTTTTATCTTAAAATTTTATCATATTTATTTTACTATTAATTTTTTTATCCATCCTTTTAAACACTACATCTATTTTATCATAAACCCATCATTACTTCTATCATTGTTATTTCTCACCTACTAACTAATATCATCACTAGTTACTGCCCGATTCTACCTATATATCATTATCATTGCTCACCATTTTTTGCATTGGATTTTTATTTCTATCATATGAATAACATATATTTATATTTAGATCATGTTTAGTAAGATATATGATCGGGTGTCACTTCCGTCAAATTAATTCCTTACTTAGCCTCACGTTTGGAATTATAAATTTTGTAGTAGTGGAAGTAAGGGTCGAATCCCACAGAGACGGTTTCACCTCACTTAATCCTTTGCGTTTAAGAATAAACAAGATGAGTTGGAAAGTAATTGTAATAAACGAAACAAATCAAACAAATCAAATAAATTGGAGAAAATCAATAAAAAGTAATTCTCCCAACCGAAAGCATCAAGTATTCATTAATTGAATATGATCATGGATTCAATAATAGTCCAAAGACAATTTAAGCACTAAGCTGGTTATAGTTTACCGAGCAAGTCTCGCACGCCCCAATCTTCCCTTACTTTGTAAGACGCTATGAAACAAACTCTATGAAATGCCTCTAATCCTAGGATAGACAAGGTGGAAATAGATTCTCACTAAGTCATCCCGAAACCGCATTAGAAATTAGGAAGACCCGACTCTAGTTAACAGTTGCGACCCAGCATCCCTCGTGTTCAAACTAGATCCTCTAACCCACAGAAATACTACCGCAGATCGCAACCAGGATAGCATCCTGCTTTACCACTCCAGCAAGTCGAGTGACTTTTCTGTATCAAACAACCCACTTAGCGATATGCTAGAACTTAGAAACATGCAACAAGCCTTTTTTACATGCACTAGGAACAATAATGGTTCTATGCGACTCAGAATTAGAGATAATAGTGCTTTGCCAATGGAATTAGGATCAATTAGATCTCACATAATCATTTAATGAATGACTTTAATTTGCTTTCAATTGGGAAAAGAATCGCCTAGCCTAGCATCATTGGCGAATTCATCATAAACATAAAATAAAAATAAAGAAAATAAAAACTGGAATTAAATTAAAAGGAATAAAATCCGAACAAAAGAAAATAAAACCAAAAACTAAGAACTAATTGGAATCTAGGAACCTATTCGAACCCCTTCTACGTAGGAACATTCTCCTATTTATAGAAGACAAACAATAATTAAACAAATAAAAATAAATAATTAATTATCCTAATCTTCAGATGGAAGAGTTTGAAGTGTCCTAAATCACTTTTTCGTTCAGCTTAAGGAGTTTAAATGCAAGTAAAACTCATCCTCGTCAAACTCCAAAACTCGTTCAGATATTGCCGTTTTGGCATCCCTTATGCCAGCAAGCAGTATCAGCTTCCAGCTCGCAGGAATTTGAGTTGGATTCAACTTCTTCTTCCCAAAATGCACTGTTGTCAGGTCGTATCAGCCCATCTTATGCCCATAAGCGATGTCTTGAAACTCTAAAATCCAAATAGTCTCTAAATCTTCCCATTTAAGCACGTTTTCCAAAACTCACCATTTTTGACCTGCAAAATACGAAATATACATAAGTCAATTGTTCTAATAAATAAATAGTGCTAAAATGGATGCTTTGTGGGCATAAAACATGACACTTTTATGCTCGATCAAATACCCCCACACTTATCTAATGCTTGCGCTCAAGCATTCTTATGCCCATAATATTCTCTCTTATGCCCACAATAGAACCTTCCTTCAATCAAAATAAATAGCAAAATGAAATCAACATTATTCTTCAATTTTTCCAGCAGAACCATTCATCAAGAAAATTTAACTAACCAGCAAATTCAACTTAAATTCATAGCGTCAGCCATAAAAACATTGCTTTGCCATTTTATTTTAATTTAAAGTAGTTGGTAAAAAAGAACTTGTTTCCATTTTGTAAAACAGCCTTCACCCAGCCTGTATTTTTCAAACATAACTGCAAAATTTCACAAGTTAGGAATTGTTGAAGTCGAGATCAATAATGGCCCAATTAAGGGGGATACTCTCCTTTTGCCAATGGCTCCATTCACAAATCAGTTTAAGGAAAATTAGGCCTAATCCACCTAATTTTAATCAGCAAAGGTGCAAAATTAAATTCCTGTTATAAGTGTTATTTTTTGAACTGAAAAACGGCTTGTAAAAGAGTAGAGTTCTCCCTACATCGGCTGCTCCATGCACAAGCTGCTTAAGGGGCTATGAATGTCGTACCATACATAACCGACCAATGTAGGTTTTAACACCTATGCTCTTCCTGATTTTTCTTTTTTCCTTTAAAGACAAAATTGTTAGGCTGGGAACTTTCAACAAAACAAAAACAAATTTTGAATTACCAACAGGATTTTGCTACAAAAAAGGTGCAATAATAATTGGTTAGGCAAACATAAAAAATTTAGTCAATTCTGCTGAGAAGTTAAATAATCCATTAGAACAGAATATGCTAAAAGAAACTAAAAAGTAGTATTAATGCCATCAACGCATTGTATAGAAAGAATTTTGGTGAATATTACAAGCATAAGGAGAAAAACAGAACAAAATAAAAGAAGGCATAACATATGGATAAATGCAGCAGCATTCGCATCAAAACCTGTAAGATAAAAAAATAGAAAAAATTTTAACCAGAATGCAAATAAACAAAAATAGAAAATAAGGCAGCAATAAAACAGTAACTGTAAACACCCCCCCCCCACACTTAAGACACATTGTCCCAATGTGGGCATAACAGCACAAAAATAGGTAGTAGCAATGGATAAATGAAATAGAAAATTAAGAACATTGCCTGGTGGTTTGTGCTGTGCAAAGCACACCTCATTCCTGCATGTCAAAAGAATGGTGAAGCTCGCCAATCTCCACTTCCAACTCATCCAAGCGCAAGAGAATTTGCCTCTTGCACTCCTCTATACTCGCTGTGAATTTATCAAGTTGTTTATAAAGCGAATTAATTATAAGAAGAACAACAACATCGGTGGGACCTGCTGTTGGTGGTGGCGTTGTGGGCACAGGATTGTTCTTGTGACTGGTCTGGCTTTCCTGAAAACTCTCTCTTTTATTGCCACAATTGGCCTTGGTGTACAGAACTCAAATCCTGGCTCTCCTTCCTTCTTCTGAAGCAGCCCCATCTCGTCCAGAGTATAGATATCCAGGGGAACCAAGCCCATAACTTTATGAAGATTATGATTAGAAAGATTAAATACCTTAAGCTGGACAGCGAGGTGGGTGATGATATGGCCTACGATGAGTCTCTTTGAATTAGCAACTGCTGCTCTAAATTGGGCAGCGATGAAGCAACCCAGATTGACTTGCTTCTTATGCATCATACAATCTAGCAGAAACAGTTCCACTCGTGTTACAATGCCAGAAGAGTCATTTTGGCAGGAGAGGCTGTAAGCAATAACTCGATGAAGATAGGTCAGGGAGCTATCAAACATGAAGCTATCCTTGGCTGAAGCCGGATCATATCTTTTTGTTGAAGCAGGGGCATAATGCTCCCAAAGGCCATCAGCATCAAAATCAGAAGGTAGATCACAGAAGCCTTCTACATACTCATCTGTGACTTCATCAATCAAACCCAAGGTTAGATTAAATTCATCAATAGAGAAAGAGAACTGTTTACCCATTAGTCAGAATTGAATGACTTCAAGGCTATCAAGTCCAAACAGCTTATCTTTGTGGAACTTGTAAGTGTTGTAGAATTCATACACTAACTCGTAGAAAATGGGACAGCGAATCTGAAAGTAACGTTCCCACACTGTACCCTTAATGTAATCAAAAATCGGTAACTGTAATTTCTCTACTGCTAATGGGTCCAGTGATTTACCCTGCACCACTTTGAGATTAACAACCTTCACAAACATCTCCTTGTCCTCTTTAGCGAATTTCAAGTTCCCATTAAGTTTGGACAGTGGAGGGGGTAGAGTTCCACGTAACCTCTTCCTGCGTGCCTTTATGGGCATAACACTGCCCAATTCTTCAGCAGCAGTGGCTTCCTTACTTGTACTCTCGGGTTCCTTGCCCGATTCTTCTTCTTCTTCAACTCCAGTTGATTACTTCTATGCTGGGTTGCTGGACTCCTTGTCTTTCTCATCCTCTTCAGTAGTCATGGCGTCAATCAATTTATCTCCCAAAACATCGGTTCCATCATCCATAATCTTGGGTGGCAGCCATGATTTTTGAAATTGTTGAGTAGATGGTGGTCTTCTACCAATGTAAACTTTTAGACCAGTAACCTCAGTTTCGAGAAAAGATTTAGATGGTGGTGAAATCGGAGCAGGTCTCTTCATGGCTGGTTGCTCTTCTTCGATTTCAATTGGTTCCTTCTCAGCTCTTTGTTTCTTGGATTTTGAACCTCCACCAGATGAAGCGGCTCTAGTGTGCACCATTATTTCAAGAAAATCGTAAGCTGCAAAAGAGAAGAGAAGAATGAAATTAGGTTTAGAAATTGGAAGAGAATATAATCGGTATAATTAAAATGGGAGAAAGGAAGAGTTTTATGTAAAATAAAATCCTTAAGTTCCTAAAACTCTAAGTTTCCCTCTTTCACTCTAACTCAATTTTGGTTTTCCCGCCAGACCCAAATAAAACTTATCCGCCAATTTTAACCTAAGTGAAAAGTAAAAACTCTTTTACTGAAGTAACTAAAAATTAAAAAATGCAAAAGAAATAAAGGCAAAATTAAAATCTGCAAAACACCTTATGGGCATAACGCACTTCCTAAAAAAATGGAAATAAATAAATAAAAAGAGAAAGAATCAGTTCTGGTTTTTAAAGTCTCAGCTCGACTTCCTGCTGTCACACCCTCATTTTGGACCGGCTTGATCCAGATTGATTTAGGAATGCTTCTGAGTCAGTTTGGGTTAACTTCTGGCCAATCCAAGTTGATTTAGGGCTTTCTAGGCCATTCTGGGCCAACTTCGGCCATCCTAGGGGACCCTT
>CANYBF010047213.1:0-26734 GCA_948192965.1 Dalechampia spathulata
GATAAACAACATACCCGTACGGGTATGATCATCAAGGATCAATAAAAACTTACCCGAACGCGCATGCATGGCAAAAACAAAATTATTCTAGAAAAAGCAATCCGAATCATTTACCCACAAGATCAAGCATGGATCATGGATTATTTCATATTGGATCATTAAAAACAAGTCAAAATAGAGTGAAATCAAAAGTCAAAGTGAAAAGACTTACCTTTTGATGAATCTCCTAGTGATCTTCAAGATTTGATCCTTCCAAAGTCAAGGTATTCAACCAAACTAACTAAAATCAAGTCAAAATTAACTAGATCCTTTAAGTTTTGATTGAAATTAAAGCTAAGGATTAAGGTTTAATTTCGTAGGTTTTTTTTAGGAGTTAAACTTTTTTTTTTGTTCTGATTTCTTAGAAAATTCCAGAATCCCGTAATTCCTAGCAAATTATCAAATTATAAGTGTCTGAGGAAACTTACCCGTTTGGGTATCTTTAGGGACCGATTCGGGTAAGTTACATACCCGTACGGGTAAGTAACATTCCCGAATCGGTTCCCTAAGGATACCCGTTCGGGCAAGTACCTAGAATGCCCAAAATGCCCTTCTAGCAACCCTAATTCGAATCCTGAACTGCACCGGGACAAACTAAGATGCCCGTGAGGGCAAAATGACGAGGAGATAGGCTCGATTCATCCCAATCAATCCGACCGATCAAAAATTAGGGTGCGACAATATGATGTTTTACACTCATGCAAATAAATGTTAAATTAACATACATGCCATAACATTCATATTGTAATTTTAATGATAATGATATGACATTGTTAATGATAAAAAAAAATGACCTTGAGGGAGATAATAATGGTATTGATAAAGATATTAATGATATAAGGCATAATTATGAATAATTAATGAATATTGAGGTGTGAGTAAAGATACTGGTAAGAATATTTTATAAATATAAAAATGACATATGATATACATTTGATGATATATATTAAATAATGCATTATGGATAATTGATATTATTTGTATTACTATATCATGAATATGTTATTGAAATTATTTATGATGATATTTAATTATTATGCTTACATTAAATAATATATTAGCACCACTGAGTTTTATACTCAGCATTTGTCAATGGATAAACGTAAGAACAAGCAAAGTCGGAGAGCAAGAACGTTAGTGGTAGCAGCTAGACATTTCAACTAAGCTTTTTGGTAAATGGTTTGGTTTGATTTTCAACGGACTTCTATACCATAATAATCATGCAACATCTAAATAAAGTACTTGGCAGTAATTAAAATTATGGCTAACGGTAAATGACGATATTATTAATTATATTGGTAATGATTTATGATGATCCCTATATATGTGAAATTATGATGTGTGTATCTTAAATATGATGATGCTTGAAATTATGATAGTATGATAATGGGTAGAATATAATTAAGGGATCGTACGCATGATTTTATATATTTAAAAAAATGTTTGTAATTAATCATAAATGTATGGAATCCTTTATAGGATGATTATTGATTTTCTTAATAGAGAATTAATAATCATGCTACGGGAGCATGTTATGCAACCAAAAGACGTGATAGTGCTACTAATGAAGATTTATGCTAGAAATTTTCTAAGTGTATGTAGGGGGAGTTTGAGATAAGCATGATGGGAGAATTGAAGTATTTCTTTGGACTTCAAGTCAAGTAATGCCAAGATGGTATTTTCATCAATTAATATAAGTATACTCAAGAGATGCTCAAGAAGTTTGGAATGAGCGAAGCAAAAGCAAGCAAAACTCCAATGAGCACAACCACAAAGCTTTCTCTAAATTAAAGTGGCAAGCTTATTGATCAAAAGAAATATAAAGGTATGATAAGTAGTCTTCTCTATCTAACTACTTCTAGACCTGATATTATATTTACTATGTGTATATGTGCTCACTTTCAAGCTTCACCTAGGGAATCTTACTTGTCTGCTATAAAATAAATTTTCAAATACTTGATTGGTACCTGTACTTATGGCTTGTGGTATCCTAAGGGTACTTCATTTAACTTGGTTGCTTTTTCTGATGCTAGCTTTGTTTAAAATGTGTTAGATAGGAAAAGCACTTTTAGAACATGTCATTTTCTAGGAAATTATTTGATTTTTTGATTTAGCAAGAAATAAAATTCTATTGCTTTATCTACTATGGAAGCTGAATATGTGTTTATTGGTTGTTGTTGTGTCCAAGTGTTATGGATTCAACAATAATTGAGAGAGTATAATTTATGTGTTTCTTATACTTCTATAAAATATGATAACACTAGTGTTATAAACTTGTCTAAGAATCCCATTCAATAGTCTAGGAGCAAGGATATTGATATTAGGCATCGTTTTCTTTATGATAATGTGCATAAAGGGAATGTTATGTTAGAATTTATTGATATAACTCACCAACTTACCAATATATTCACTAAACCCCTTTATGAAGAAATACTAAATTTCATTAAGCCTAAATTATGAATGATAGATGGATCATTCTTGAGGTGATTATATGTTTCAGATCTTGATTTTATGTTTTAATAATGATTATGGTTTAAAAATTTCTTTTAAAACCTATCTTTGTATCTTTGTATGGGCGTACAAGTGGTGGTATGATCGTATAACCCCTTCTTTTTAACCATTTCTTTTTTTGATTTTCATAAAATTTTCAACAAAAGCTTTCTGATGATTGTACATATTAGTTGGTACACCCATACATTCTAGTTTCAATTTTACAAATTTAGCACTAGCTAATGTATGGTCATACAACATTTTTGGTACGCTCGTACACCAATTCATCTATTTTTCAAAAGTTATAGTAGCTTTTGTACAACCGTACGTTTCTCTTAGTATGCCCATACGATTGCTCTTTCCTAAATATTCATTTTTCTTATTCTGTACGACCGTATGCATGTCATGTACATATATCATATACATCGTACATGACTCTGTAGCCCTAATTTCATATACCTAAAATCAAATTTATCTCATTTATCTTATCATTTTAAACTCAATTTCTTCATTTTTAACCTAAATTTTCTCATTTCCAACTCAAATCTCATAAAACTTCCTCAGTTTTCACTCAAAATCATCGATTATTTCATGTTTTCTTCACTAGTTTCTCTTTTTCGATCCATTCACTTACTAGTTTGTTGATTTCTCAACATTTTTCTCTTGTAAATCATATTTTTCTCCTTAGTTTGCTTCAATTTCTTTTTTTTATATGAGTTATCCATGATTCATCGATTTGTTGCTTATTTCATCATGTTCTCTTTTGTTCACTTTGATTTCTCATTTTATTTCATGTTCATCTCTCTCCTTTCATGCCAAATTGTAGTGGTTCATGTTCCCAGACTAGAGACAAAGGGAAGAGCATTCAAACTAAGGAACGTGAGGAAACACCTCCTCCTTTTCACGGTCCTCAATTCATGAAGCGTTGAGGTATTTTGTCTCGTAAATGTTTTTCTCTTTATCACTTTGCTTATACTACTACTATACATACTGTTGGTTTTGAGGCTAAGGTTAGGCATTTTGTTGATAATGTTGGTTGGTCTACTATTGCTTTTCTTGATAGTCAATGTATTGATGTCTTGAAACTTGAGTTTTTATATACTTTCAAACTCAAAATGCATAAGTCTTACTATTATACTTTTAAGATGTTCTGTCATTCGTATGAGCTTACCAAAGCTCAATTTGATAGGATTTTCCACTTTCATGAGGATGGTATTCAGAGTGCTCATTTTGCCTGTTTTGATAAACACATTTTCTAGAAGGATATTGCTTTGAATATTCCTTTTTGTGCTTCTAGGCTTAAGGCCTCATGTTTTGAGTCTCAAACTTTATTTTATTGCCATCATCTCATTTCTTATATTTTATTTGATCATTCAGATTGCAATAATACAGTGACTAGTCCTGATTTAATATTTTTACACTATATGGTCACTCGATCATGTTTCTAGATTAATCGCTGGCTTCAGGAGCAGTTTGTTGAAGTCGGTGATCACAATCAGTCTGGTCGAGCTATTTTTTATGGTCCTCATATCCTCCATAGTTGTCATACTTCGAAGGGTCTCCCTTCTAATGCCCCTTCTCCTAGACCTCCTAGTCCTATTCTTGATATGTTTTTTATTGAACATGCTTTGATTCTTGAGTCTAATCATCTAAGTGTTTATACTTCTCACAAAGAGTATGTTAAGAGACTTTTATAACATATTCTAGTACATGATTTGCCTAATGATACTATAGCACTGTATGGTGCTAAGGCTATTGAGATTTGACAGCTTATACATGTTCTCATTCGCTCTAATACTGAGTACTTAGAGGATGATACTCCTGTTGTTTTTCACCCTCCTACTAGTTCACCTCGTGATGGAGCTTGACGTGAGGCAGATTTGTACCGTAAACATCAGAGACAGAGTGAGTGTGGTTCCTTTATTGTTGCTGAGTTGTCTTCTACTCCTTCTATGATTGATCTTTTCACTCAGTAATTTGCTTCGCTTAATTCTCAATTGGATGGATTTGATAGATGCTTTGATAGGATTGCTTATCAGTTTGATATGTTTGATCAGCATCTGCATCAGCATAACCAATAGTTTCAAGATTTTTATACTTCTACTACTACTACACTACAGTTGATTCAGTCTCACCTTGATACATTTATTCCTCCTCCTCCTTGATGCTTTTTGTTATTGACAAAGGGGGAGATGATTGATGATTTGTGTATGTATTTAGTTGGTTAGGACTTAGTTATATGTTTTACATAATTGTTTTGGGCATATTTAGTTTTATTAGTTATATTGAACATTTTGTATGAATGATGATTATGTTTTTGGGTAATTATTGAGTTATTTTACTTTGAGTTTTATGATCATTTGTATACATGCTTGAAGTGAAGGGGAGATTTTTGTTTATATGACTATATGTTTATGAATTGAATTAAATTGATTATCAACATCAAAAAGGGAGTTTGTTAGCCCCATGTTTATTGATTTTAATATTAGCAATCAATTCATTTGAGTTTTGACATATTTTTGTAAAATTCAAGATGTGTACAGTTGTACCACTTTAATCCATCAAACTTATTTATATATAAAAAATCATGTTAATCCATGAACTTTTTTTCCAATTAACCCATCAGAAAATAGTATGTTTTTTATAATTACCATCAGAAAATAGTATGTTTTTTATAATTACCATTCCTTTGTATCTTCTAATTTATATTTTAACATTGTTTAGTTTAAAAGAATTTAAATATTTTATAGATTTTAAAAGGGAAAAAAAAGTTATACAATTTGTTGAATGTAAAATTGCTTTAATATAATTTATTTTGTTAGGCTCATGTTTATTGATTTTACTATTAATAATTCATTTGAGTTTTGACATGCTTTTGTAAAATTCCAAGTGTGTATGGTCGTATCACTATTGGTATGGTCATACCACCAAGCTTTTTGACAATTTGCTTTGGTTTGATAGAAGTTTTGGTACTTGTGTACCACCTACTATGTACGGCCGAATGAAATTCACTGTTCAAATTTGGATTTGGTATTTTAGGAATCGTACAAGCGTACATCTTAGATATACAATCATACGCGACTCTGGATAGCAACTTTTCTATTTTAATTAAAAGCATTTCAACTGAACTATTTGTAATAAATGCTTAGAGTAACCAACTCTTGTCGTGAGATGAGCATATTTAATGTTGAGGAAACTCTTATCCAAGTAAGTAACTTAATTGATTGTGCAATCAAACCCTTCTCTCTCTACTTTGCTCTTTTATTTTCTCAAGCTTTATTTATTGCCCTAATTTGTTTCTCTTATATTTGGGTTGGTGAGAGTTATTGCTTAGGCATTATTATTGTATTTGAGAGTTAAAATCTTGTGAGATTGATTATTATTATAAAGGTTTAAGTGCGAGCCTTGAAAATATTAGGGTTAAGATTCTTGTTTGTGAAATCTCTCATTGTAATTGTGAATGACAATAGTGGAACCCTAAGTCATTCTTAGAAGAATGAACATAGACAAGTTAAGTGATAAACCACTATAATTATTGTATTGACTCTTGGGATTACATACTTGTTTTATAATTATTGTATTCTCATTTAAGATGTAGTTTTTAAAATTATTTTATTTTTTATTCATAAAAAATATAACATATTTAATTTTATTATAAAAATATTATTCAAATATATGAATTTTATATTTTCAATTAAATTTAAAGTTTTATTATTTATAAGAATTACGGATTTAAATTTGATATTTTTTTATAAATTTTATAAAAAATTTAGATTTTAATACAAATGAGAGATCTTTGATAATTTTATCAATATTTAATTTTTGTTATTAGTATATTAGTTTATTAAAATAAGTATTAAAATACTTTATAAATAAGTTGTGAAATCTAATAAGAATTTAATAGATATTTATTAAAAATTAATTCTGAAATAAAATAATAAGCTGACCATATTATTCTTAACAATGTTGTGAACTGAACAACTAAAAAGTAATGGAAGGTATTTAATTACTAAGCGGACAAGAAATATAAAGTCTGAAGTCGTAATATTTGGGTGAGTATCAATTTAGTTTGATTCAATATTGAATAAAAATAGGGAAATTAAATTAATTAAAGATAAATATCAAATTAAATATTAAACTGAATCACAAAAAATTAAATTAATATTTATCTTGTTACTCGAATGAGAATGATTTTGACCTTGTGAAATGGGCTGACCCGTAGTGGTGTTAAAAAAAGATCGGTGTGCCTTTTTTGAGCCAGTTCAGAGTAATTATTTACGATTAATTTAATTATTTAATTAAATGGTTAGACTGCTTGGCAACATATTAATCATAAAATTGTTATCTAAGCAGTTGGATTTCTTACTCATCCTTTTTATTAATTTTAAAAAACAACAACTATGATCATCCAACAAAATTAAGATATTGATAACATACCCTGAAGATATCATTAATTAATAAAACATAAATATCATCTGACATCAGTTTTAAAGCAAAAATCTTTCAAGACCTCACTAGCTAAAATTTGTACAAAATGATATACACAAACCTTTCAATCTTTTTATAAGAAAAATTAACACATCTTCACGAGGTTCAGGCATGATCTGTGACATGTCCCGTCCAAGGTGAGCCATCGAATCATAAGAGAAGAATCCGCTTATAACCGAACACAATAATATCCCCTCCTCAAAGTCATAACTAGACCTTAAAGGACAACTCAAAATTAAAGTAAACTCAAGAGTCAATCCCATTATCATAGTAGAAAATACTACCATCATCATCAGTCTTATAACAACTTCTTGATGTATTTTAATGTATTATAAATTTAATAAATTTTAAATTTATAATTTTTTATTTTGATCTCACATTATCAGTACAAATTATAAATACAATAGATTATAAATACAATTTAAGAGTATTATTCTCTAAAATAAAAAGTAACTAACTATTAACTATTAATTTTATCGATTATCTACACATACAATTATAATAATGGTTCATTATCACCTATATTTATGACTAACATATCATATAAATTAACTAATTCTAACTAATTAATACTACATAGTGTACATAGCTTTAGGGTTGAGATTATACTTGTAAACATACAACTCAAATTAATAATTAATCATATTCAAATATTCAACAAGGCTATGTATAATGTAATGAATCCCCTTTCAGAGAATTGATTACTTATTAAAAATAAGCTAACATTTATTTTCATGATTGCTAGGTTACTTTTAGTGATCAAGCTCAATTTCGACACTCAAGCCTCCAATTAATCAATTCTTATGTCTAGGTAGTTAGCTAAAAGGTGTTCTTATATTCGTTAAATTTAATTAATTCTTCTTTTAAAGCAATTAACTAATCAATTGACAATCAAGTAAGTTACATGACCCTTTCAACGAACAAGATACCATATACATGAAATACAACATAAGAACATGATAAATACAAATTAGATTACTAAAATAAAAGATGTAAACTATTCACAAGCATAGGATCTCAACAATATGTAAATAAGTGCTAAGGCATAATGAAATAAAAAGAGTTATAAAGCAACAGAGTATTAAAAAGGATTACAACTATAATAGTTAATTATGCTAGAAAAGAAAATAGAAATCTTTTAGCTTCTCAACTACTTTAGATCTCTTCTTGATTCTCTTCTTCTTATCTTCTCCTTCACTCTGTAGCTTTAAGTCTTCACACTATCACTTGAGGAATTTCTAAATAAGAAATTACATTTTGCTTATGGAAGGTAGAGTACATAACATGCATTTCATGATATGTAGAGCACATAGTTCTACATGCTACGCATATTTTGAAAATATACACATAGTGAACGACCTTTTCCCATGTAAATCTAATATGCTCCATATGATACCATGCATTTATGCCCCAAATTATGCTTGTTTGATATATGATGCACATCCTGATGCACTCATATTGGGTGGCGCACATAGGTAAAAAATGCATCATGCTAGGCATATAACCTTTTTTTGGGCTATATGTTTGTCAATCCTTTAACAACATATCACCCTTTCCTATAAATATATGCCTTGTATTTATGGAAAAGAGGTTTGAAATTCATAAAATCTACCCAAATTTTGTCAAATATAATCCACATTTAATTAAACCCTTAATTAAGTAATTAATCTAGGATTAGAGACTAATTAATCATACTTAAATCCCTAATTACATTTTGAAATCAATGTTTTAGAAGCTAATTAATTTGGTGAGTAAAGAATGCCTATTCTCTTTTCATTTTCTCTTTTATTTCTATATGGGTTTATGGATTTTTAGCTTTGTTTTGGGGATTGGCTTCAATCATGAATGCTACAGTAGCATTTAATGCTTATTCATGGTTTAAATGATTTGTAATAGTCATAAATTTACTGAGATTTGTGTTGCATTTATTGTTTTATCACATTTTCATGATTTCTTGCTTGATTTCACTTGTTTTCTAATTTTTATTGAAGTTTTTAGTAGCATTAGTGGTTCACAATAACCTTAATGATTTGAATTCGCCATACATTGATTCTGCATCATTAATTTTGGCTTCAAAATTGATTTTTCAAGTTAAATACTTATTTAATTTGTTAATTTGATGTTGTTAATATGATTGACTTTGATTGGATGTGTTTACCATCTCTAATTGATATTTGAATGATGCTAGAGTCCTCCAATTCATTGTGCTATGATTAATTTCCTTTCATTTTGCTATTAAATCATATTATTTTGCTTAATTACTTAATTAATGCCATTTTAATTGTGATTTTGCTTGTCCTTGATATAATTAACCTAATTGGATGTTGATTTATTTTTAAGTGATGCCACAAGTGATCTTAGAATTTTCCAATTATGCTATTAATTGATTTTGCTTAAAATTGATCATTTTTTTTCATGATTTTCACTATCCGACTCTTGTTTGTTGTTGTATTTTTTTCATGATTATTGCCATTACATTCATCAGACTTCGGCCCTTAAGTTATGCTTTTATATGACATTGAATTGATCAATCTAGTCTAAAATTTCATTTAATGCTAATAATTATTTATCTATTTCATATTTTCATTCATACATTTTCGGCTTGTGCTGTCTGAGGTTGACTTTTCTTGAATTATGGAGATGTTGCTTAACATCTCAGATTTTTATATCGTCGAAGATTCTTTGTAATAGAATAGGCTTTTATTTTATTTCCCCGACATGTATGATTTAACCCTATTTCATCGTGTATCCCTATCTTCCTCGATCCCTTTCTTCGGGCCATTATTATTAGTTTTCATTTGTGTTGCTATACTCATTTTATCATTGTTATATGATGCTATGCCATGCCATTCCATGCCTATGCTATGTCATCTTACATGCCATGCTTATGCCATGTCATCTTACATGTCATGCCTATGCCATGTCATCTTACATATCATCTCATATGTCATGCTTATGTCATATCATCTCACATGCCATGCTTATGCCATGTCATCTCATATGTCATGCTTATGCCATATCATCTTACATATCATGCTTATGTCATGTTATCTCACATGTCATGCTTATGTCATATCATCTCATATGTCATGCTTATACCATATCATCTTACATGTCATGTCTATGTTGAGGTGACATCCAGTAAGTTGTTGGGTCATGTTATCAATTAAAGGGGTATCAAAGTAGATCTCGACAAGGCAAAGTTAATCTATGAGATGACTATTTCCAGAACTGAGATTGAAGTTAGGGGATTCCTGGGATAGCTCCAGTACATTAGTAGATTCATTGCTGAGCTTACTACCATCTATGAGTTAATGTTTAAGCTTTTGAAGAAGAACTAGCCTTTGGTTTGGGATGAGAATTGTCAGTTCATATTTAAGAGGGTGAAGCATTATTTTTTGTAGCCACCTCAGTTGGAAAAACCATTATTGATCTATCTAACCTTAGAGGAGGAATCAGTGAGAACTATGGTTGCTTAAGAGAATGAGGCCGGAGTTGAGCATGCTATCTACTATGTAAGTAACAAGTTATTGCCAACAGAGTGTAAGTACAACACTATTGAAAATTTATGCATGTATATGGTTTAGGTCATTAAGAAGCTCAGATATTACTTCCAGTCATACCAAGTTCAGGTGATCTCCAAGGTTGACCCTATGAAGTACTTGTATAAAGCTCCTTCACTAGTAGGGAGGCTCTCCAGGTGGCTAATCCTATTATCATAGTTTGAAGTATAGTACCTTCTAAGAAGGTGATCAAACGTAGAGTAATCATCGAATTCATAGCAACTAGGTCAATGGATGACTTTGAAACTTTTCAACTGGACTTCCTAGATAAACACTTAGGGGCAGTTGATATCTAGAAATAACAGTTGCACTTTGATGGCATAGTTAATAGAAGAGGTACAAGCATAGGGGTTATGCTAATCATTCTTGAAGGAGAACTAATTATGCTTTTAAAGCAGCTAAGCTTCCCAGTTACCAACAATATGGCTGAGTACAAATCATGTGTATTCAAGCTTAAAGTATTATTAATGATTGGTGCCCAAGATGTGAAGGTATTCGGTGATTTGATGCTTATCATTCACCAGTCCATGATCGAGTGGGATATTAGAAAAAAAGGCTCAAGCCTTACACTAAATATATGAAACTCATGATTTACAATTTCAGATCATGTAAGTTTATTCCTACTACACATGATGAGAATCAAATGGCTGATGCTTTGGCTATGCTAGCCTCATTATTTGAGCGACCATAATGTCAAGTTCAGCTTGTGTTCATCGAGCAGTCAAGGATTCCTTACTATGAGGGAGAACAAGTTATGATGCTAGACCAGCAAGATGAGACTCCATGGTGTGCTGATATCATGAACTTTCTAAGAATCGATGCTTACTCGGAGGAAGCTAATAAGATTGATAAGCTAGCTTTATGGAGGGTAGTTGCTAATTTTACCTAACATCAGGGTGTTCTCTATAGAAGGATAGTTGATGGTATGCAACTTTAGTACATATCAGGGAAGGAGATCAAAATAATCATGGAGATAGTGCACGTTATCCCATATGAATGGGTTTGCTTTATACAAAAAGATCTTACGCCAAGGGTATTTCTGGCTTACCATGGAGATAGATTGCATATAGTTTATAAGGTGATGTCATAAGTGCCAGATTCATGGAGATTTGAGTCATATATTACTGGTTAAATAGTAGAATTTGACAATGCCATGGCCTTTCTTAACTTAGGGAATCGATATTATGGGTGAGATCCATCCTAATGCTTCTAATGGACATCGGTATATACTGGTAGCTATTGATTACTTCTCTAAGTGGGTGGAGGTAAAATCTTATGACAAACTAGGGGTAAAGCAGGTTGCCAAGTTCATATAGAAGAATCTCATGTGCTGATATGGGGCATTGCATCGTTTAGTGTCCAATAATGGACTACAATTCCAAGGCCAGGTGTTTGACTTGCTAGAGAAATATGGGATCAAGCATCACCAATCTTCTTTATATCACCCTTAAGCTAATAGGGCAGTCGAAGCAACCAATAAGATGATCAAGTGGATTTTGGCCAAGACAATACAGACTTACTAGGATTGGCATGAGCAATTTCTATTTGCTTTATAGGGTTACAAAACCACTACAAAGAGTCCTACGGGCGCTACCCCTTATTCCCTAGTTTATGGGACAGAAGTTGTATTGCCAGCCGAAGTGGAGTTGAAGTCACTTTAGGTTCTTTTAGAAGCTCAGTTGTAAGAGGTTGAGTGGAATAGAGCTAAATATGAATAGATGGCTACTATTGATGGGAAGCGGTTGAAGGATCTTTATCATTTATAGCTTTACAAGAAGTGTATGGTAAATGCATTCAACAAGAAGGTTAAGCCTATTGCTATACAGGAAGGTGATATAGTTCTGAAGCAAGTTAGATTGCTGCCTAACAATTTTTGTAGTGCAAAATCCTAAGTGTTGCATAACACCCACAGCTTATACTCATCAGTTGTAATAAATCTAGCTCCAGGAATCTCTAATGGCACAATCCTATGGTAAGGCTACATCCTCTCCATGTGCTCCAAGAAGCAAGATGACAGTCATCCTCCCTCAAACTCCATCAACTGAGGGATAGTCTATCTGTGGTTGTATTAATGACAGACTCTGGCAGGAATGTAATGAGTACAGCGTCTAAATCCCGATAGTAGAATACAGTCTATGTACGTCCTCACCATCACATGTTGTATATGCCATCAAGGATAGGTCCATCTGATCTCACTCTTTAAGATGGCTCCCATCCACTTGACCTAATGGTTAAATGTCAATGTCCTTACCTCATCGAAGGTGTAGCCTATCCACACATGGCTATAAGGCGCATACCTCTATGGATCACCCGATGATGGTACCAGGATTCCCAGCTTCTCCTGAAGCCAGATCTGTAAATAAAAAAATAAAAGCTCACTAAGTTGAAAACCTTGCAAAAGGCTGCTCAGGTAAAAATTAGAGTGACCTATTAAACTAAAAACCTAATGGGGTATTTCAAGCAAAAATTAAATTCTAATGCAAAATTAGATAGCCCAATGAGCCAAAAACCTGATAAAAGGTGACTCATACAAAAATTAGGGTAAAATTACAGCTTTTCTAAGTTGGAAACCTACAAAGGCAACTTAGAATTCATACCTACATCAAAAGCATACTACCATTAAGGCATCCAGTATGCCATTACCTTGCTCTATCCAACCCAAGGATCATCTCCACTATGATCATCAGAAAAAGGGGTCCGACCCTGCTCCATCTGATCCACCACTGGACCAATCATCTGATCCTCGTAGCTGGATGAGTCGATGAATAAAAACTATGCCAATAGTTTGAATCCTACCTTCAACCATGAAGGGGCAGTCACCAACTTATGACCATACAATCAAAAGATAGCATTAAGATTTACAAAACCCTCTGTAGTTAGTAGTGAACTTGGTGTCATTAAGCTAATGTCAAATGCTCTGATTAGATAAAGGACCACCTCTCCGGTAAAAATGCATCATGCTGGGATATATGCTACTACATGCTATGCATATAGCCTTTTCTGGGCTATATGCTATGCATATAGCACCATATGCTACGTATATGATGTAGAATTTTCTAAAATCCAACATTGCTTGTTAATTCTTTGACAACCCATCACCCTTTCCTATAAATATATATCTTGTATTTATGAAAAAGAGGTCCAAAATTCATAAAATCTACCCAAACTCTACCAAATTAAATTCTCACTTAATTAAACCCTTAATTAAGTAATTAATTTAGGATTAGAGACTAATTAATCTTACTTAAATCCCTAATCATATTTTAGAATCAAGTTTCAGAAGTTAATTACGTAGTGAGTTTAGAATGCTTATTATTTTCTTCATTTACTTTTGATTTCCTTATGGGCATGTGGATTTTGCTTTGTTTTCTATGATTAGCTTCAATCATGAATGCTACAGTAGCATTCAATGCTTATTCATAGCTTGGATGATCTATAATAATCACACATTTACCTAAATCTATGATTTGATTCATGTTTTTGCTAAAAAATATGTTTTCTTCTGATTTTTGCTCATTATATGCTGCGCACAACCATCTATATGCACCACACATAGCCCTTATGCTATAAACATCCATTTATGTGTAGTGCACATAGTTATCTGATTCTTCTATTTTCCAAGTTTTTCACTCATTTTCCTCTGATTTCACTCATTTACCAAAGTTTTTAGTAGCATTAGTGGTTTCACCATAACCCTAATGATATGAATTTATCACATATTGATTCTACATCATTAATTTTAGCTTTAAATTTGATTTTTTTAAGTTAAATGCTTATTTAATATGTTAATTTAATGTTATTGATGTGAATGGCTTTGGTTGGATGAGTTATTAATCTCTAATTGACACTTAGATGATGTTAGAGTTCTCTAATTCATTATGCCATGATCAATTTCCTTTGATTTTGCTATTAAATCATCTTATTTCTTAATTACTCAATTAATGCCATTTTAATTATGATTTTGCTTGTCTCTTGACATAATTAGCCTAATTGGATGTTGATTCATTTCTAAGTGACACTACAGGTGATCCTAGAATCTTTTAATTATGCTATTGATTAATTTTTCTTAAAATTGATCATTTTTTATGATTTCATAATCCAACTCGTGTTTATTGTTGCGTTTTCATGATTGTTGTCATTACATTCATCAAAATTTGGCCCTTAATTTTTGCTTTTACATGGTATTGAATTAACCAATCTAGTCCAAATTTCATTTACTAATGACAATTATTTATCTATTTTGCATTTTCATTCATGTATTTTTGACTTGTGCTGCCTGAGGTTAACTTTTCCCAAATAGAGGAGATGTTGCTTAATATCTCAAATTTTTGTATCGTTGAAGATCCTTTGTAATAGAATAAACCTTTATTTTATTTTCATCAACATGTATGTTTTAGCTTTATTTCATCATGTATCCTCCTATCTTCCTTGAACCCTTTCTTTGGGCCATTATTAATTTTCATTCATGCTGCTATGCTCGTTTTATGATTACTATATGATGTATTCCATACCTATACCATGTCATCTCATATGTTATGCCTGTGTCATGCCATCTCACATGCCATGCCCATACCATGTCATCTCATACACCATGCCCATACATGTCATCTCATATGCCATGCGTATATTGATGTCATGTCATCTTATATGTCATGCCTATACCATGTCATCTCATATGCGATGCCTATGTTGATGCCATGTCATCTCATATGTCATGCCTATACCATGTCATCTCACATATCATGCCTACACCATGCCATCTCACATGTCATGCCTACACCATGCTATCTCACATGTCATGTCTATGCCATGTCATTTAACATGTCATGCTTATATCATGTTATGCCTATATTATGTCATTTCTCACATGTCATGCTTATATCATATCATTTCTCACATGTCATGTATATGCCATGTTTCATTCACCATGATTATCATATCATGATGTCATGCTATGTTTACCATATTATATTTTATCATGTTATATCTACTATAATTATTGTCATGGTATAATTAACTCGACTAAAATGGTAAAATTGAACTTGAAACTAAATGAATAAATCTTCACCACTCGAACCTATCTCTGAAGGGTTTGACTTAGCACTCATGCTATGGATTGGTTAACCTAAATCTGGAACCATCCGATGGTGACTCCATCTTATGACTCTTTTTAATCTGTCATTCCTCGAGGTAGCCCCTCGAGAAGATTGCATTTTTGCTCCAAGTGGACCCTCGATTCGTGCATCGCAAGCCTCGCTCTGGGTCACAGCAAAAGCCCCACCCACAGTCATAATCATGTTATTAACTATGGTAGTTGAGTAAAACTTAAATATTTGAAAGGACCAATGACTAAGAAAGATGAACTTGAGGCCAAGCTTCATGTAATTGAAGAAGAAATTTGAGCTATAGAAGATCATTTGAAAACATTAGAAGATGAATTTCAAAAGCTAAAGGAGTTATTTCTAACTCAACAAAGAAATGATCAAGCTCCACCTTCTTCAACTCAAGCTACTTCTTCATCAACTTAATCTTATTCCAAGTAAGTGTTTTACAAGTTTGAGTTGTATTGAAATTCCAACTTAATGTTATTTATTTATTTTTTTTTTACAAAGATATGATGGTGATATTCATGTTATTGATTATATTTATGTTGTTATTCATATTAAAAAGTTTAGTTTGTTTTCTTTCATCATTATAAGATTACATGAGGCTATATATACATGTTAAAGCTACAAATTCTTATTTTTGATTTCTTTTACAAATTCTTATTTTTGATTTATTTTCTTTCATTAGTATTATTTAAAAAATTTTCACATGCTTTTTTAGTTTGATATTTTTGGATGCGCCTCTCCACAGCAAATATTATGACTTTAATTGTAAAATTTTGATGTTTTTATAAAGTAAACCTTATATTTAAAGCTTATTATATATACTTTATTGAATTACTATCATTTAATCTCTTGATATGGATTAAGATTTCATAATAGAAAAATGATTTTAATGAATTTTAAATATCTATAATATACAATTGCCTTATAATATAAAATAATAAAAGAAAATAATTTGAAAAATATACCAATGTTTGTAATATTAGCTTTTTGTTTATATGTTCTTTTTTTTTTTTTTACAAACTTTTTTCTTTCAGGTGCAACAAATCAAACTATGTAAACAATGTTAATCATGCAATAATTCTATATAACTTACAATACTTCTTTTGTAACTATTTTGACAGTGAATGTTATTTTTGTATAATCATATAGGGACTAAACTAGATAAACTTTTTTGTATGAAATACTTATTTTGTGTTTCAACTTTGAAGCTTTTATATATAAATTATTAATTAACTTATAAACCTTTTTAATAGTGTTTTTTTTCATAATATTAAGTATAATTGCTCGTACTAATTACATAAATAAATTACAATTTTACCATAACAATGATATTTATGATCATAAAAGTAATTAAAAGAAGATCATAATTGTAATAGTCATATATGGACTTCTTTAATAAAAAAGGGATATTCGTCGTAATTACTATTAATTATGATTGTAAATTAATATCATTAATTGTGGCCAATATTATTTTTCATTGTAAAAATTTTTTTATGATGGAGGCAGTAACAAAAAAATTTTAATCACTAAAAACATTTTATAATCATATTTATATCTTTTGCGAATACATTTTCCTGTTAATGACCATTCTTCTTATAGTGGTACATAACAAAACTCTAATATTGATAAAGTTACATATAGATGGATTGAATCTTAGATTAGAAGATATCACATGTAAGCATGTGCAAATTAAAGTTTGAATCAAAAAATTAAATCAAATCAATAAATACTATTTAGTTCGAGATGAATATATTAAGTTTTAAAAATATTCAATTTGCTTCAAGAATTGAAATAATAAAAAAATTTAAATTGAATTGAATTTGATTTCATTTAATTTATAAATTTTAAAATTAATAAAAATTTAGTTTTAAATTTTAAAAATTTTAATTTAATTTAATAATCAATCCATGGGTTGCACAGCGTATCATATAGGTGTAATGGTGTATACCCGCACGGGTGTAGCCTAGTTGGTACTCGGGTGGGTGTTGGAAACCAAGAATCTACGGTTCGAGTCTTGACAGCCGCAGTGTGGGAGTTACACCCTCTGGGTGGGCTCCTTGTGGGCACCAAGACCCCGGATCCCCATCTAGGAGGCCGCTGGGTACCGTGATTAACCTCCTTCACAAACTGTCGGGTCGGGGTGTGGGGGCCCTTGGGGTGAGGGCATCACCTTTTGGAAACCAAGGTGTAATGGTGTATGACTAAGAGATCCGGATAGAGAATGTAAATAAACTAAGCCAAGTAGAATTTTAACATATTTGACTCAACTTTCAATAAAAAAAATACTTGAAATAAGCTTGAATTTGAATGGAGCATGATTCATAATATTACTTAAGCATTAGGAGTCAATTATCTCATAAATTTGTTATTTCAATAAAATCAATTTCAATTCATGAATTTGAATAATTCAAGTATCAATCAATTCAAATTAAAAAATCATAAATATGTATGTATATAAAGAAAAGGAATATGACGAAAGTGGAAAAGAAATAAAAGGAATCGACCAAAATAGAAAGGAAGGAGGGGGACCACAGAGAGAGAAAGGAGCCGCAAATTGCAGATCAAGTTGCTGCCTTGCATTGTCTGTATAGATAACACAGGCTGGCTATCATTTTAATTGAAAAGTAGTGTGACATTTAATGCATATAACTAACCACAATAAAACATTTACAAGTTTTCAATGTTTTTTAATCATTTATGATAAAAAGCTTTTCTAGGGAAGATATAGATTATAAATATTAACAAATTGACCTTAAAGAAACTCTATCCAACAAATATCAAATCCTTTTTTCATCAACATTCTATCAATTAGAAATGCCAAAATTACCACATGCCACTATTCTATCTCCTAAAAATCAATTCACATGATATGCAATTAACTTTGGTTTATGTGCCGCTCACAAATATGTCATCCAATTTCCCATTAATTTTTAATAGTCAAACCGTAATCATCCATAATCATTAACTTCTAAGTCCCAAAATCCATACGTTACAATTTTCATACATTTGATATTTTTCCATATTTATGTTAAATAATAATTAATTTATTCTTCTAGTTTAAGATTTATGATAATTTGAAAGAAGAATAAACTTTAAAGATTGATTATATAATACTAATATCAATATGATGTAGTTGGTTTGACATATAAACCACTTTAGTGTGGGTACTTTGACAATTAATTTTATCAAATATTTTACCTTTAAAATACTAGATAGATATATGAATAAACTCCTTATCAAAATAATTATTAATAGCCAGTAATCACAAACAAATAAAATATTTTATGATTTTTGAAAATCATAAAGTGAACTTCCTGATCCTGAAATATTTGCGGAGAAAGTGATTTGAATTTCATTGTAGTTTGAAATTTATTGGAATAAAAAACTAAAAGTGATTCATTTTTTATTAAAAAATTAGAAAACAAAGAAAAATTGACTTCTTCTAAACATAAATAAACAAATAAGAAGGAAAAAAATATTTATTTTAATTCCTTGAAATTAAATCCATAGCTTAATTATCAGATGCCTACGTTACATGTCATGTGCAATCCCATACATTGTAAAATTCCAATGTAACAGAATTTTTAGCCTGTTCTTTTTGTAATTTTAAATAATACACTAATTTATACAAAAAAAACAAGTTATATTCTCGGGATTAATGGTATTTAAAATTCATAAAAATATATTTTATTTTATTTTTTGAATTTAAAGTATTAAAAATATCTAATTTTTCAGTATTTTATTTAATAATTAAAATATAGCTTACTTTTTTCTCATCGAAAGAAATTTCTACTCATAATTCATTCTCATATAAGCTAAAATTATTATATCATCAAACCATATTTCATTTTTATAATAATAATATCTATCGAATATATTATTCAAGATAAAATTATTATCATCAGATGAAATTTTTATCCATCTTATTTCACAAAATTATCATCATCAAATATAATTTTTCATCCATATAAATATTAAATTTGTAAGATTGTCATTAATGTTATTTTGTAAGTAAGATGAATTGAATATCTATTCAAAATTTGAAAACGAGAAGTGTGATGGGCAAACTTGGAAGTTGAGATTAGGTGAACTCGGTGCATCGTAACAGCTATGACTTTGGCAATCGTAATGTAATAAAATAAAATAACCAATTTGGTTGGGAATGGAATCACTCGGAGTTGACTTTTGGAATCTCATTTTGTTGATAAAAAAGATTCTACAACTCTCTGGAGATACAATTCTGGGACACGTGACACTTACTTTCCCATCTCTATGTTTGCTTACCTCATTTTTGTTGATATTTCGTTCCACCTCTGTTTTTTTAATTACTACTTTGGATTTTATATTAATATTTAAATTCAAGTGTATGCGCATTTTCTTTGAATAAATATCCTTCTGTGTCGATCTTCGGACTATACGGTACGACTGCCTCGTTGGCCTTTATAGGATGATAAGATGGTGTGATCCTTTTAATACATAACCCTTAAATCGTTGGTTTTTTAATACATTAACGTGTTTACTCATAAATATGCACTGAATTTAACATTAATTTAAATTTAATTTATATTAAAAATTTCAACCTTAATAATATTATAATATTATTAATATAATCTTTTTGATATAATCTATTATAAAGGATAAAAATTTGAATTGATGAATCATCAATATAATTTAAAATTTTAATCATGTCAAATTCTTGAACTCGAATTTAATAAGAATAATTCGATATAATCTGTTTGACTTATATATTAATCAAATATATTTAATACAAAATAAATCATGAAATAATAAGATTAAATATGTAAAAATAAAATAAAATAAAATAATTTTAGGATTAATTAAAAAATCAAACCCGACACTAAACAACCTAATTTATAAATCATGTCTAATTTGGATATGCAATCAATGATGTGTTTTCCATGGTATCATTAATAGGTTAGACTTTAATCCAAATATAAATAACTTAGTACTTTTCTCATATTCATCTCAAGTTGATGAATCTTATTAAAAGTTACCATCCCTCATGTTATATATATCAATCTAATATTCATATGAAATGATTTATATAATGCAAATCACATAATTAATTTATAAAAAATATAATAGTATAATTTTATTATTTTATCAAAATAAATTAATATATCAAAATAAATTAATATATCAAAAATATTATATATTATCCAACTTATACATTATATTTAAATTGAATTAGTTAATTAATTTATGACATAATCTATTTTTTATTATATTATTAATAAATTATCATAAATATGAATATAAATTTTTTTGAACAACAATTCATATTAAACGGTGGTGGAGATTCAAACCCGAGAATACTCATCTTATTAGATTAGAATGAAATTGGTTAAAAATGAATGTAAATTACTCAAACTTTTTCTTATATTATATTCAAGTTAGAGTTATACATCATATTAAAAATTTTACAATTGTTTGATTAAGTCATGTGATTCAAGTATTTTTGCTTATATTAAATTTATCGTAACCTCCAAAGGTTTTTTTTATTACAGTAAAGTATATGAAATTTTCTTTAAAAAATATAATCAAATAATAATTAACGAATATATTAAATAATTAATATTAATATGAAATATAAGAATATAATAACGTTGGATGAAAGTCATTGATTATAAAAGTATTAGATTATACTGCATTCTAATAGAATTAATTGCTTTTTAAGGTATCGATATTAAATATAAATCATCTAATATACTTATAGTATTGTTGTTTTTAACCAAAAATCAATAAAAATATTTATATCTTATTGGCATTTTTATGTATATTTTTTTGTTATAATTTAATTATTTAATTTATCATTAATTATAAAATAAAATTTTCAAGATTCTTAGAAGTTGGTATAGTTTAACTTGTAACTAACTATTTTAAGGTTTGTTTAGTTTGAGTTATTTGAAATGAAATATTTTGTTTAAAAATAGTATTTCAAAATGTCACATTCTTAATATTCGTGTGATTTAATATTTATATATTTAATATTTTATTTATCTTTATCAAACTTATAAATAATTTAAATTAAATAATATATTTTAAATATTTATATTTTTCAAATATCTATAGTTTAATATATATATTTAATCAAATAGACTTGTTATAAAAAAAAAGATAGATAAGTAATTTTTCATTGGATGTGTTAAAAGTGTATAAATTTATACATAATAAAAAATAAATTCAGTTAATATTTAAAGAAAATATTATAATAAGTATTGTAAAATACACGATTTATTTTTTAAATTTAAATATTTTAAATTAAATATGTAATTTTAAAATATCATCCACCAAGCAAACACATAAATTGTATATAGGGACTTTGCAGATTATTATTAATTATTAGATTTGCCACAAATGACATAAAAAAAGGTAATGTTTTTCCAATTATATAAAATTTTGATGTTATTTATATATGCCTAATCAATTACAAAATAAAGAACATTAAATAAATTTTAATAATTAATATATTTAATTTTAACTTTTTAAACAATTTAATTTAAATATAATATAATATAATAATTTAATTTTTTAGGTAATTTAATTTGAAAATAAAAAGCTTTTATTTTATTTCAAAACAAAAACAACTTTTAGTTGCAATTTGGAATATCTTATTTGAAACCATATTTTATAGAGTAACATGAGAAAGAAATGAACCGGTCGAACCGCAAATGGGTCAAACCCATTGGTTACTCGGTTACGAAAACATTTCCATATCTTTCTATTCATATCCGTTGTTACTGTTTCATTGGACACTTTATTCTTTTAGTGACTATCAACCTCTCTGATTTTCCATCTCCAAATTTCTTTGGCTTCTTAGTGACAACCAGCTGAGTTTCAAGGGAAAAAGATATCTTTTTGGTGTTTTTTCTGGTTTTCTTAAGGTTGAGGTTTTCATTCTGCAGGGGATTTTCTGTAATTTTTGTCATCTTTCTGTCTGGGATTCAATTTTCATCTTCAATTGCCCTTTTGACCATTTGTTTCGATACCCAGATAAAGAAAATATGGTTTTGATACGTGTTCCTATTCTATATTTTGTTCTCTTTTTTGGTGTATAAAATGACAAATATGATATGGGTTTCCTGCTGATTGAAAGCTGCGGACTTGTATGGCCGTGAGCTTCGCCAGCTTTGGAGAATGCAATTTTTTTTTGTTTGTCATCATCTCTTTAAGTCGGTCCTTTTTAAAACTTTTATTCTACTGCTATTTATAGAAAAATCAAGTTTCTTTGTGATTTACGTAATCCAGTTGTAGGATTTAAAGAAACTGAGACCTTATTAATGCTTTTCATGGATATCTGGAAGAGATTTCTTCTGTGTATTCATGAAGAAATGAGAGATGATATCAGCGGAGAATTGCTTCAAGTAGTTCTCTGACATTTTAAAATTACTTGGTTTTTGGAGATTTTCTTTTTCCTTTACCTGAAATGGAAAACAATTTCTCGTTGAAAGGTAAGGGGATTTCCGATGATGTGTTCAACCATGTCTTGGAGCTTATGAATTTCGATACATATGCTGGCTGGTGTAGTAGCCCATCAGGGATTGACCATACGTGTGCTTCTTATGGATTTCAATCTATTGACTCGTTGAATGTTGCTCAACAGAATTCCAGTTTTTCTGTTGGTGGTGATGTATCAATTCAGCAGGGAAATTCCCAATTCCTTTCTGTGTCAGATTCAATTGAAAATGATAACTTTGGTATAAAGCAAACCAATTCTTATCAGAGACATATGATCTCGAAAGCTGTTGGATTGTCATTTGATGAAAAGATGCTAATGGCATTATCCTTGTTAAAAGAGTCTTCTGCTGATGGAGGAATTCTGGCGCAAGTTTGGATCCCAATAAAGCGTGGAGATCAGTATATCATGAGCACTTTTGAGCAGCCTTATTTGCTGGATAAAAGTCTAGCAGGGTATCGCGAAGTTTCACGGAAATTTACCTTTTCTGCAGAGCTCAAGCCTGGCCTTCCCCTTGGACTTCCAGGTCGTGTATTCACTTCAAAAGTTCCAGAATGGACTTCCAATGTAGTTTATTACAGTGATTCTGAGTACTTAAGGTTAAAGCACGCAATGAGTCATAAAGTTCAAGGTTCAATCGCTTTGCCTGTCTTCGAACCTACCGAGATGTCCTGCTGTGCTGTTCTGGAACTCGTCACAGTTAGGGACAAACCTGATTTTGATTCAGAGATGGAAAATGTTTGCCTTGCTCTTCAGGTTAGTTTCTTATGTTCACCACGTTAACATGCAACTGATTTGAAAACAATGGTGAACTTTTCCATTTCTTGCACATTTATGATGCTCAATGGTCTTGTTGGTTCCTAACATTGTCTATGTTTTTCGTTTTTGTTTGCAAAATTTTACCAGTATGATTAGATTGGATGGTTTATGACTTATATTAACTCGACTGTTTGCAGACTGTAAATTTAAGAAGCACTGTTCCTCCTCGACTTCTTCCACAGGTAGTTCTTATGATTCTTCCTTTCCCTTCCAATTTTGCCTACTCACTACATCTGTAAATGAGCCGAAATGTTCACAAGGTACCCAAAGTTTGATACCATAAAAGCTTTAGGCTCATTTAACAAAACTTATTTAAAAAACGAACCAAACTTAAACTGGCTTGACTTGTGTAAACTTATAAACTGACCCATTAACTAGCTTTTGACAATAATAGTAAACAAGAAAAGATTAAATATGCGTCCAAACGTGCCCAATTAAACGAGAGATTGTTTAAGCTATGCTTGCTGCTAGTTTAACTTTTGTCTATTAAATGGTTCAGACTATGTCCAGGAATCAAAGAGCTTCCTTAGCTGAGATAACCGATGTTCTACGAGCTGTATGTCATGCTCATAGATTGCCACTTGCCTTAACATGGATTCCTTGCAATCATGTGGATGGAGCTGTTGATGAAATGATAAAAGTATGTGTCAGAGAAGGGAATTTGAAGGGTAGTGGCCAAACTGGTCTATGCACTTGGAGTGAAGCTTGTTATGTGAAAGACAGGGAGATGCAAGGTTTCGTCCATGCTTGTTCAGAACATTGTATTGAGCAAGGACAAGGTATAGCTGGAAAAGCCCTTCAATCGAATCGCCCAATCTTCTTCCCTGATGTGAAGGCGTATAACATAACTGAGTATCCGCTTGTTCATCATGCTCGCAAGTATGGACTAAATTCTGCAGTTGCCGTCAGGATAAGAAGCATTTACACGGGTGATGATGATTATATATTGGAGTTCTTTCTCCCAGTCAATATAAAGGGTAGTTCGGAACAGCAACTTTTGTTGAACAATCTCTCAGGTACCTTGCAAAAGATCTGCAAAAGTCTGAGAACGGTTTCCGATGCAGAATTGGAGGGACAAGAGAGTTCGAAAATTGAGTGTCAGAAGGGAATGACACAAAGTTTGTCACCAATGTCGGTTTCAGGAAATTCTCGATCTGCGTTATCTGAAGCTAACATGAATTCAACTGACAGGAATGATGTATCCATTTCAAGAAACGATGAACAGGAATCTGATGGACCTCGTGAACCGGTAATACTTGAAAACAGATGTTCGTGAGGAAGTAGGGAATCTTTGGTTAAAGTTTAACATCTTGTATGTATAACTGCAGGTGATTAGTAGATCAAAAAGACAGTTGGAGAAAAAGAAGACTACAACAGAGAAGAATGTGAGCTTGAGTGTACTTCAGCAATACTTTTCTGGAAGTCTCAAGGATGCTGCCAAATGTATTGGTGGTGAGCTTCATTTCATGTCTTCACATTTTGATGCTGATTATGCAAAAAGATTGCAGAAATCCTTCTACTTTTCATTTGTTCTCAGTAACTCAGTTTATAAAGTGCTGAACTTTTTTTTTTTTTTTGAATATCTTGCTTTGTGTCTAGTGTGTCCGACAACCCTGAAAAGGATATGCAGACAGTATGGCATCTCCAGGTGGCCGTCCCGTAAAATAAAGAACGTGAATAGATCATTAAGAAAAATACAAACTATAATCGACTCTGTTCAGGGTGTAGAGGGAGGACTAAAATTTGATCCTACCTCTGGAGGATTTGTGGTATCGGGGTCTACCGTACCAGAATCCGACCGTCAAAACAGGCTTCCTGTTTCTGAAAAAAACTTCGCTGCAAGAAATTCCAAGTCTGCCACTGTGAATATAGTTTCTGTTCCTCCAGCTTCTCCTATTGATGGTAACAATTCCATGGTTAAAGTTGAAAGAGATGACTGTTGTAGAGATACATGCGGAGGATTGCCAATGCAATCTAACATTCCCATGATTGCAACCGATGCTGGAATTTGTCAAATGGCTAGCCTTGGCTCTGGACATCAGGCTTGTCAGGAAAATATTCCTACATTTCCACGAGGCAAGTGGGGTCTGAACAAGGGTGGCATGGGATTAGACAATTCAGGCACCCAGTTTGTGTCTAGAAGCGCATGCACCTTGGCTGCTTCTGAAGAGCTGAATACCAAAATGGAGATTGATGACGGACTTGTCAAATATAACCGAACCACTGGCTCAAACACCACCGACTCTTCCAAGGACTCTGGTCCGCTGATCCGTGGCAGTGTGCCAAGTTCACCAAGCTTTGAGGAAGGGAAGCATTCAAAACCCAGAATAAGATGCGATGACATTGGACATAAAATTACTGTAAAAGCTACATACCAAGAAGATACAATTCGGTTCAAGTTTGATCCATCTGCCGGGTATTACCAGTTGTACGAAGCAGTTTCCAAAAGGTTCACATTGAAAAACGGAATGTTCCAGCTCAAGTACCTGGACGATGAAGATGAATGGGTGATGCTGGTGACCGATGCTGACTTGCAGGAATGTGTCGATATGTTGGATTATGTCGGAAAACGTAATGTCAAGTTCCTAGTTTGTGATACGCCTGTTACCATGGGCAGCTCGAGCAGCAGCGATTGCTTTCTAGGAGGAAGTTGCTAGCACTTGGGGGGATGCTCAACACAGGAATTTTCCGACTATAATAAGTTCATATCATTTTCGGAGTTTTCCCATGTTTTATGGCTTCTACTA